>CAWUFW010010285.1:625000-710579 GCA_963921515.1 Calotriton arnoldi
TTCGGAAGCTGGGACCGGGCCTGGGGCCTGAGCTCCGTCCGGCAGGCCCCGGGTTACGGGAGACCCCAACCTGTAAGCCAGCCGAGGGTCTGGGCACTGGGGACGGGGGTCCATCAGGGCCCGGGGAGGCTCTCCCCGGCCTGGCTAGGGTTCAGAAGCTGGGACCAGGCCCGGGGCTCGAGCTCTGTCCGGCGGGCCCCGGGGTGCGGGAGCCCCCCATCCAGAAAGCCAGCCGAGGTCCAGGTGCTGGGGACGGGGGTCCACCGGGACCTGGGGAGGCTCTCCCCAGCCTGGCTAGGGTTCAGAAGCTGGGACCGGGCCCGGGGCTTGAGCTCCGTCCGGTGGGCCCCGGGGTGCGGGAGCCTCCCTGTCCTGCAAGCCAGCCGAGGGTCCAGGTGCTCGGGATGGAGGTCCACCAGGGCCTGGGGAGGCTCTCCCTGGCCTGGCTAGGGTTCAGAAGCTGGGACTGGACCCGGGGCTTGAGCTCCATCCGGTGGGCTCCAGGGTGCGGGAGCCCCCCATCCTGCAAGCCAGCCGAGGGTCCAGGCGCTGGGGACGGGGGTTCACCAGGGCCTGGGGAGGCTCTCCCCGGCCTGGCTAGGGTTTGGAAGCTGGGGACCGGGCCTTGGGTTTGAGCTCTGTCTGGTGGGCCCTGGGGTGCGGTAGCCCCCCCATCCTGCAAGCCAGCCGAGGGTCCGGGCGCTGGGGACGGGGGTCCACCGGAGCATGGGGAGGCTCTCCCCGGCCGTGCTAGGGTTCGGAAGCTCGGACCGGGCCCGGGGCCTGAGCTCTATCCGGCAGTCCCCGGGGTGCGGTAGCCCCCCCATCCTGCAAGCCAGCCGAGGGTCCAGGCACAGGGGACGGGGGTCCACCGGGGCCTGGGAAAGCTCTACCTGGCCTGGCTAGGGTTCGGAAGCTGGGACCGGGCCCGAGGCTCGAGCTCCAACTGGCGGGCCCCGGGGTGCGGGAGCCCCCGTCCAGCAAGCCAGCCGAGGGTCCGGGCGCTGGGGACTGGGGTCCACCGGGCCCCGGGGAGGTTCTCCCCAGCCTGGCTAGGGTTTGGAAGCTGGGACTGGGCCTGGGGCTTGAGGTCTGTCCGGCGGGCCCCGGTGTGCGGGAGCCCCCCGTCCTGCAAGCCAGCCGAGGGTCCGGGCGCTGGGGACAGGGGTCTGGGCGCTGGGGACAGGGGTCCACCAAGGCCCGGGGAGGCTCTCCCCGGCCTGGCTAGGGTTCAGAAACTGGGACCAGCCCGGGGCTTGAATTCCATCCGCCGGGCCCCGGGAGCCCCCCATCCTGCCAGCCAGCCGAGGTTCCAGGCGCATGGGACAGGGGTTCATCGGGGCCCAGGGAGGCTCTCCCCGGCCTGGCTAGGGTTCAGAAGCTGGGACAGGGCCTGGGGCTTGAGCTCCGTCCGGCGGGCCCCGGGGTACGGTAGCCCCCCATCTTGCAAGCCAGCCGAGGGTCTGGGCATTGGGGACGGGGGTTCATCGGTGCCCAGGGAGGCTCTCCACAGCCTGGATAGGGTTTGGCAGCTGGGACTGGGCCCGGGGCTTGAGCTCCATCCAGTGGGCCCCGGTGTGCGGGAGCCCCCCCATCCTGCAAGCCAGCCGAGGGTCCAGGCACTGGGGACGGGGGTCCACCGGGGCCTGGGGAGGCTCTCCCCGGCCTGGCTAGGGTTTGGAAGCTGGGACCGGGCCTTGGGTTTGAGCTCCGTCCGGCGGGCCCCGGGGTGCGATAGCCCCCTCATCCTGCAAGCCAGCAGAGGGTCCGGGTGCTGGGGACGGGGGTCCACCGGAGCCCGGGGAGGCTCTCCCCAGCCGTGCTAGGGTTTGGAAGCTTGGACCGGGCCCGGGGCCTGAGCTCTGTCCGGCAGGCCCCGGGGTGCGGGAGCCCCCCATCCTGCAAGCCAGCCGAGGGTCCAGGCGCAGGGGACGGGGGTCCACCAGGGCCTGGGGAGGCTCTCCCCGGCCTGATTAGAGTTTGGAAGCTGGGACCGGGCCTGTGGCTTGAGCTCTGTCTGGCAGGCCCCGGGGTGCGGGAGCACCCTAATCCTGCAAGCCAGCCGAGGGTCTGGGCGCTGGGGACAGGGGTCCACCGGGGCCTGGGGAGGCTCTCACTGGCCTGGCTAGGGTTCGGAAGCTGGGACCGGGCCTGGGGCTTGAGGTCTGTCCGGCGGGCCCCGTGGTGTGGGAGCCCCCCGTCCTGCAAGCCAGCCGAGGGTCCGGGCGCTGGGGACGGGGGTCCACCAAGGCCCGGGGAGGCTCTCCCCGGCCTGCTTAGAGTTCGGAAGCTGGGACCGGGCCTGTGGCTTGAGCTCTGTCTGGCAGGCCCCGGGGTGCAGGAGCACCCCTATCCTGCAAGCCAGCCGAGGGTCTGGCGCTGGGGACAGGGGTCCACTCGGGCCTGGGGAGGCTCTCCCCGGCCTGGCTAGGGTTTGGAAGCTGGGACCGGGCCTGGGGCTTGAGGTCTGTCCGGTGGGCCCCGTGGTGTGGGAGCCCCCCATCCTGCAAGCCAGCCGAGGGTCTGGGCGCTGGGGACGGGGGTCCACCAAGGCCCGGGGAGGCTCTCCCCGGCCTGGCTAGGGTTCGTAAACTGGGACCGGCCCGAGTCTCGAACTCCATCCGGCAGGCCCCGGGGTGCGGGAGCCCCCCATCCTGCCAGGCAGCCGAGGGTCCGGGCACTGGAGACAGGGGTTCATCGGGGCCCAGGGAGGCTCTCCCCGGCCTGGCTAGGGTTCAGAAGCTGGGACCAGGCCTGGGGCTTGAGCTCCGTCCAGCGGGCCCCGGGGTGCGGGAGCCCCCCATCCTGCAAGCCAGCCGAGGGTCCGGGCATTGGGGACGTGGGTTCATCGGGGCCCAGGGAGGCTCTCCACAGCCTGGATAGGGTTCGGCAGCTGGGACCAGGCCTGGGGCTTGAGCTCTGTCCGGCAGACCCCAGGGTGTGAGAGCCCCCGTCCTGCAAGCCAGCCAAGGGTCCGGGCGCTGGGGACGGGGGTCCACCGGAGCCCGAGGAGGCTCTCCCCGGCTGTGCTAGGGTTCGGAAGCTGGGACCGGGCCTGGGGCCTGAGCTAAGTCCGGCGGGCCCCGGGGTGCGGGAGCCCCCCATCCTGCAAGCCAGCCGAGGGTCCAGGCGCTGGTGACGGGGTCCACCGGGGCTTGGGGAGGCTCTCCCCGGCCTGGCTAGGGTTCGTAAGCTGGGACGGAACCGGGGCTCGAGCTCCGTCCAGAGGGCCCCTGGGTGCCGGAGCCCCCATCCAGCAAGCCAGCCAAGGGTCCGGGCGCTACGGACTGGGGTCCACCGGGGCTCGGGGAGGCTCTCCCCGGCCTGGCTAGGGTTCGGAAGCTGGGACCGGGCCTGAGGCTTGAGCTCCGTCTGGCGGGCCCCGGGATGCGGGAGCCCCCCATCCTGCAAGCCAGCCGAGGGTCCGGGCACTGGGGACAGGGGTCCACCGGGGCCTGGGGAGGCTCTCCCCGCCTGGCTAGGGTTCGGAAGCTGGGAGCGGGCCCGGGGCTTGAGCTCCGTCCGGCGGGCCCTGGAGTGCGGGAGCCCACTTGTCCTGCAAGCCAGCCGAGGGTCCAGGTGCTGGGGATGGGGGTCCACCGGAGCACGGGGAGCCTCTCCCGGGCCGTGCTAGGGTTCGGAAGCTGGAACCGGGCCTGGGGCCTGAGCTCCGTCCGGCGGGCCCTGGGTTGCGGGAGCCCCCCATCCTGCAAGCCAGCTGAGCGTCTGGGCACTGGGGACGGGGGTCCAACGGGGCCCGGGGAGGCTCTCCCCGGCCTGGCTAGGGTTCGGAAGCTGGGACCGGGCCCGTGGCGTGAGCTCCGTCCAGCGGGCCCCGGGCTGCAGGAGCCCCCGTCCTGCCAGCCAGCCTAGGGTCCGGGCGCTGGGGACGGGGGTCCACCCGGGCCTGGGAAAGCTCTACCCGGCCTGGCTAGGGTTCGGAAGTTGGGACCGGGCCCGAGGCTCGAGCTCCGTCCGGCGGGCCCAGGGGTGCGGGAGCCCCCGTCCAGCAAGCCAGCCGAGGGTCTGGGCGCTGGGGACTGGGGTCCACCGAGGCCTGGGGAGGCTCTCCCCGGCCTGGCTAGGGTTCGGAAGCTGGGACCGAGCCTGGGGCTTGAGGTCTGTCTGGCGGGCCCCGGGGTGCAGGAGCCCCCCGTCCTGCAAGCCAGCCGAGGGTCTGGGCGCTGGGGACGGGGGTCCACCAAGGCCCGGGGAGGCTCTCCCCGGCCTGGCCAGGGTTCGGAAACTGGGACCGGCCCGGGGCTCGAACTCCATCCGGCGGGCCCTGGAGTGCAGGAGCCCACCTGTCCTGCAAGCCAGCCGAGGGTCCAGGTGCTGGGGATGGGGGTCCACCGGAGCCCGGGGAGCCTCTCCCGGGCCGTGCTAGGGTTCGGAAGCTGGAACCGGGCCTGGGGCCTGAGCTCCGTCCGGCGGGCCCTGGGTTGCGGGAGCCCCCATCCTGCAAGCCAGCTGAGCGTCTGGGCACTGGGGACGGGGGTCCAACGGGGCCCGGGGAGGCTCTCCCCGGCCTGGCTAGGGTTCGGAAGCTGGGACCGGGCCCGTGGCGTGAGCTCCGTCCAGCGGGCCCCGGGCTGCAGGAGCCCCCGTCCTGCCAGCCAGCCTAGGGTCCGGGCGCTGGGGACGGGGGTCCACCCGGGCCTGGGAAAGCTCTACCCGGCCTGGCTAGGGTTCGGAAGTTGGGACCGGGCCCGAGGCTCGAGCTCCGTCCGGCAGGCCCAGGGGTGCGGGAGCCCCCGTCCAGCAAGCCAGCCGAGGGTCTGGGCGCTGGGGACTGGGGTCCACCGAGGCCTGGGGAGGCTCTCCCCGGCCTGGCTAGGGTTCGGAAGCTGGGACCGAGCCTGGGGCTTGAGGTCTGTCTGGCGGGCCCCGGGGTGCGGGAGCCCCCCATCCTGCCAGGCAGCCGAGGGTCCGGGCGCTGGGGACAGGGGTTCATCGGAGCCAAGGGAGGGTCTCCCCGGCCTGGCTAGGGTTCAGAAGCTGGGACTGGGCCTGGGGCTTGAGCTCCATCCAGCGGGCCCCGGGGTGCGGGAGCCCCCCGGGGTGCAAGCCAGCCGAGGGTCCGGGCATTGGGGACGGGGGTTCATCGGGGCCCAGGGAGGCTCTCCACAGCCTGGATAGGGTTCGGCAGCTGGTACCTCCATCCGGCGGGCCCCGGGGTGCGGGAGCCCCCCATCCTGCCAGGCAGCCAACGGTCCAGGCGCTGGGGACGGGGGTCCACCAGAGCCCGGGGAGGCTCTACCCGGCTGTGCTAGGGTTCGGAAGCTGGGACCGGGCCCGGGGTCTGAGCTCTGTCCGGCGGGCCTTGGGGTGCGGGAGCCCCCCATCCTGCAAGCCAGCCGAGGGTCCAAGCGCTGGTGACGGGGTACACCGGGGCCCGGGGAGGCTCTCCTTGGCCTGGCTAGGGTTCGGAAGCTGGGACGGGCCCAGGGCTCGAGCTCCGTCCGGTGGGCCCCTGGGTGTGGGAGCCTCCTCGACCAGCAAGCCAGCCGAGAGTCCGGGCGCTGCGGACTGGGGTCCACCGGGGCCCGGGGAGGCTCTCCCCGGCCTGGCTAGGGTTCGGAAGCAGGGACCGGGCCTGAGGCTTGAGCTTCGTCCGGCGGGCCCCGGGATGCAGAAGCCCGCCATCCTGCAAGCCAGCCGAGGGTCTGGGCGCCGGGGACAGGGGTCCACCGGGGCCTGGGGAGGCTCTCCCCGTCTGGCTAGGGTTCGGAAGCTGGGAGCGGGCCCGGGGCTTGAGCTGCGTTTGGCGGGCTCCGGAGTGCGGGAGCCCCCCCGTCCTGCAAGCCAGCTGAGGGTCCAGGCGCTGGGGACGGGGGTCCACTGGAGCCCGGGGAGCCTCTCCCGGGCCGTGCTAGGGTTCGGAAGCTGGAACCGGGCCTGGGGCCTGAGCTCCGTCCAGCGGGCCCTGGGTTGCGGGAGCCCCCCGTCCTGCAAGCCAGCCGAGCATCTGGGCACTGGGGACGGGGGTCCACCGGGGCCCGGGGAGGCGCTCCCCGGCCTGGCTAGGGTTCGGAAGCTGGGACCGGGCCCGGGGCTTGAGCTCCATCCAGCTGGCCTTGGGGTGCAGGAGCCCCCATCCTGCCAGCCAGCCGAGGGTCCGAGTGCTGGGGACGGGGGTCCACCGGGGCCTGGGGAGGCTCTCCCCGGCCTGGCTAGGGTTCGGAAACTGGGACCGGCCCGGGGCTCGAACTCCATCCGGCAGGCCCCGGGGTGCGGGAGCCCCCCATCCTGCCAGGTAGCCGAGGGTCCGGGCGCTGGGGACAGGGGTTCATCGGGGCCCAGGGAGGGTCTCCCCGGCTAGGCTAGGGTTCAGAAGCTGGGACCGGGCCTGGGGCTTGAGCTCTGACCGGCAGACCCCAGGGTGCGGGAGCCCCCATCCTGCAAGCCAGCCAAGGGTCCGGGCGCTCTGGACGGGGGTCCACCAGAGCCCGGGGAGGCTCTACCCGGCTGTGCTAGGGTTCGGAATCTGGGACCGGGACCGGGCCTGGGGCCTGAGCTCTGTCCGGCGGGCCCTGGGTCGCGAGAGCCCCCCATCCTGCAAGCCAGCTGAGGGTCCAGGCGCTGGTGACGGGGTCCACCGGGGCCCGGGGAGGCTCTCCTTGGCCTGGCTAGGGTTCGGAAGCTGGGACGGGCCCGGGGTTCGAGCTCCGTCCTGTGGGCCCCTGGGTGCGGGAGCCCCCCGTCCAGCAAGCCAGCCGAGGGTCCGGGCGCTGCGGACTGGGGTCCACCAGGGCCCGGGGAGGCTGTCCCCGGCCTGGCTAGGGTTCGGAAGCTGGGACTGGGCCTGAGGCTTGAGCTTCGTCTGGCAGGCCCCGGGATGCAGGAGCCCCCGTCCTGCAAGCCAGCCGAGGGTCCGGGCGCCGGGGACAGGGGTCCACCGGGGCCCGGGGAGGCTCTCCCCAGCCTGGCTAGGGTTCGGAAGCTGGGACAGGGCCTGGGGCTTGAGCTCCATCCGGCGGGCCCCGGGGTGCGGGAGCCCCCCATCATGCAAGCCAGCCGAGGGTCCAGGTGCTGGGGACGGGGGTCCACCAGGACCCGGGGACGCTCTTCCCAGCCTGGCTAGGGTTCAGAAGCTGGGACAGGGCCTGGGGCTTGAGCTCCGTCCGGCGGGCCCCGGGGTGCAGGAGCCCCCTATCCTGCAAGCCAGCCGAGGGTCCGGGTGCTGAGGACGGGGGTCCACCGGGACCCGGGGACGCTCTCCCCAGCCTGGCTAGGGTTCAAAAGCTGGGATCGGGCCCGGGGCTTGAGCTCCGTCCGGTGGGCCACGGGGTGCAGGAGCCCCCCTGTCCTGCAAGCCAGCCGAGGGTCCAGTTGCTGGGGACTGGGGTCCACCGGGGCCTGGGGAGGCTCTCCCCGGCCTGGCTAGGGTTCGGAAGCTGGGACTGGGCTCGGGGCTTGAGCTCCATCCGGTGGGCCCCGGGGTGCGGGAGCCCCCCATCCTGCAAGCCAGCCGAGGGTCCAGGTGCTGGGGACGGGGGTCCACCGGGACCTGGGGAGGCTCTCCCCGGCCATGTTAGGGTTTGGAAGCTGGGACCAGGCCTTGGGTTTGAGCTCCGTCCGGCGGGCCCCGGGGTGCGGGAGCCCCCATCTAGCAAGCCAGCCGAGGGTCCGGGCGCTGGGGACTGGGGTCCACTGGGGCCCGGGGAGGCTCTCCCCAGCCTGGCTAGGGTTCGGAAGCTGGGACTGGGCCTAGGGCTTGAGCTCCGTCCAAGGGGCCCTGGGGTGCGGGAGCCCCCCCCGTCCTGCATGTCAGCAGAGGGTCCGGGCGCTGGGGACAGGGGTCCACCGGGGCCTGGGGAGGCTCTCCCCGGCCTGGCTAGGGTTCAGAAGCTGGGACCGGGCCTGGGGCTTGAGCTCCATCCAGTGGGCCCCGGGGTGCGGGAGCCCCCCTGTCCTGCAAGTCAGCCGAGGGTCTGGGCGCTGGGGACGGGGGTCCACTGGGGCCTGGGGAGGCTCTCCCCGGCCTGGCTAGGTTTCAGAAGCTGGGACGGGCCTGGGGCTCGAGCTCCGTCTGGCGGGCTCCGGGGTGCGGGAGCCCCCGTCCAGCAAGCCAGCCGAGGGTCCGGGTGCTGGGGACTGGGGTCCATGGGGGCCCGGTGAGGCCTTCCCCGGCCTGGCTAGGGTTCGGAAGCTGGGACCAGGCCCGGGACTTGAGCTCCGTCCAGCAGGCCCCGGGGTGCGGGAGCCCCCATCCAGCAAGCCAGCTGAGGGTCCGGCCGCTGGGGACTGGGGTCCACTGGGGCCCAGGGAGGCTCTCCCCGGCCTGGCTAGGGTTCGGAAGCTGGGACCGGGCCTGGGGCTTGAACTCCGTCCGGCGGCCCTGGGGTGCGCCGTCCGGCGGGCCCTGGGGTGCGGGAGCCCTCTGTCCTGCAAGCCAGCCAAGGGTGCGGGCACTGGGGACGGGGGTCCACCGGGGCCCGGGGAGGCTCTCCCCGGCCTGGTTAGGGTTCGGAAGCTGGGAACGGGCCCGGGGCTCGAGCTCCATCCGGCGGGCCCCGGGGTGCGGGAGCCCCCCGGTCCTGTAAGCCATCCGAGGGTCCGGGCACTTGGGACGGGGGCCCATCAGGGTCAGGGCAGGCGCACCCGACCTGGCTGCGTTCAGAGGCAGGGACCAGGCCAGGTGGTGGGGTTGGCTGCCCACCCCTACCCACAACTACCTTGATCATTCAGCATCAAGTAACTCCCATTTGAGAGCAACTTGAACACCGGATTAATCACGGCAGCTGGGGACCCTTTCAAGTGGCTCGATAAGTTTGCAACTGAACCATTACATGCCCCGTGAAGCATGATATCCTGGCATATGAGAGATCCACTTAAAGAGTTCTCGCAGTTTGTACCGCTTAGAAACACTTCCATGTCCCCACTCCTGCATTGAAATCTGTATGGCAATTCCCAAGATTCCTTGATGAATTCCCTACCCATCGCTTCATATCTGCCTGCCTGTTGTTATTCTAGGCAATACTGAAACTGGAAAGTTGTGACCGGTAATGTTATACTGCCATGGATTAACCATTCTGTGGACGGTGACTCTACCACAGGGAAAGGTAATTGATCTAGTTTTTCAATACGCAACATTGTATATTTTGCTCCCTTATTGTGCCATAGTTACCTGTTTTTTAGTTAAATTGTATGCAGAGAACAAGTACGTACTGTTAATAAATCGCCAAGGCACATAACCGGCGCGCAATGATTGCAGCGTCCAGCTTATTAACATAATAGAATGTAGCTGAGATTGTCCGTGCTTTAGTATGGACAAATCCTGTTCTAGTATATCTATAGCAGAAGATACAATGTTGCCCAGTGAATAAATCCTGGATGTTAATGTAGTCATGCCATTATCGACTACAGCTAACGCTTTTTCTAGGTTAATTCTATCAATTTCACGAAGTCTCTCTGCAGCTTCTTGTTGAGAGATCTTCCAGATTTCATTATAAACAGCGTATAAGAAATGTTTCTGACGTGGCTTTTGGGGACCCAATAAAAAGTCCCTTAAATCCATGTCTTCTGATAGTAACGATAAGTGTTGTTTCACCTGGGATAGTGTCGAGGTTTTTAGCCAATCGAGGCATAACTTCCTAGCACTGTATGATGTCACCACCCCGGATGTTCTCTTTGTAAATAGCGTTGGTCCGGCCTATGGATACTAAACCCTTCGGTGGTACCCCTGAATCTTGACTGACACCTATTTGTGTCCTTGGGCCAAACTAACCATCCCTTTCAATTGGGGTCTGATGAATTGTACTGTATGCTGTCATCTACTATATCCCCACCATGTGTTGTAAAGTTTTGCTACCCCTCAAAGTGTGTTGGTGATGGTATCCGAGGTGTGTTCAAGTCTTTGTTCTTGGCTAGTCCAAGACATGAGGTCTGTTGCACAGTGTCGTTCAGAAAAATTATCTGCTGTGGAATGAGGCATGCACGAAATAGTGCTTCTGTTCCCTGGATTTGCCATTCCTTTGAACCCCAAACTGATTTCATGGCTATAATGTCCTCCCATAAGTCAAAACCCTGTTCAGACAGTTGGGAAATAAAGGATGCAGGGTAAATCTGTTTGGTGTTAGTTAGCATATTTTTCTGTGCAGTTGTAGGTGCAACCTTATAGTAATATGAGGTCGGGTCAGAAGTGTTAAACCCTGAAAAATAAGGAAATTTCTGTGAAAACGTTCGTGAACTACCTTTCGGTGGTGTTGGGCAATGTTCCCAATGGTGTTATGTAAAAACATTACGTGGGATATTGGATTTATGTAAAAAGTGATGACTATAATGCTAGTAACAGTATATAGTGTCAAAATCAGATGTGTCCTCTAACATTTCAGTGCTTGAAAATGCACCGGATTGTTCCAAATCAGACAACATATTATTTACAGTTTCAAAATCCCAATCGTTGGAAAATGTACTGGGGGTAATGATATAATTTAAAGAAATTTTGAATACATGAGGTACTTTCAAAAGTTCTGTGGGACCAAATACATCATAATCAACCCTGTCCCACACTATACCATCAGGAATTGGAACAGCTGTAATGTTCACGAAGGACAGGTCTCTTTGTTCACGATGAGATGACGTATGAGGTTTCAGGACCAAGTTCACGTTTGAAACTGCAGAGCGTTCTGGGAGATAGCTTCCATTCATGAGCAAGCAAAAGACAGTCACTAGGCCAATACAGAATAGAAGAAACAATATTCCAGTTATTATCCAGAGCTGTAGCCATGGTGAAACTAGGTAAGTCTTTTTAGAAAAATGTAGAATTCATGAAGTTGTTTTTCACGGGAAACTTAAGCTGGCGTTGTTTCAGGTTCACTGGGATCCAGAGAGAAGGTATCCAAATCGATGAAGTAGCCAGATGCAGGTCGATCTATTTTTGGTAGCTCAGCAGGTTTTGATGAACTGGCAGACGTCTCTTGTAGAGGCATATTGATGTAGACATCGGTGTTAAGCCGAATTGATATTTGTCTTTCATTTGTGTTTTGATGTTCTGTTTCAACAGGAACGAGTTACATTTCATTGTTGGAAAGTCCATTACTTTGTATTGGTGTCTCTTCAAATGTTATGAGTCTTTCTGTCTGAACTGCCTGTATGGTAGCGAGAGGAGAGCGTCAGCTACCCAGGAGCCCATGAGGCCTACTATTCAGTATCGGCCACATAGTGTGGTTTGATCAGATCGATGGAGACAAATCTCTTTTCTTTTTTGCCGGCAAGAGGCGGAAGAAGTACTGTTCTTGTTCCTTCAACAGCCAGGACAGGTACAGGCTTTCTGTATGATGGACCAAATTCTTTTTTGTCCACAATCTTTTCTCTGACCAGATCCCCGACTTTTGGGATCTAGGCAGGTCTTGCCGTGACTGATTTGACTTCCCCAGTGGCGGTGCGTTTTACTTGCACGTTGCTTTGTAGTGCCCGGAATTCATTGAGATCCTGTGAAGCAGCCAAACGTTTATTGATGTCAAATAGTTTTTCATCCGCAACTGTGCTTTCATAATCGATATCAGGTACCCACATTCTCGTCCCAAATAGGACTTCATAAGGAGTGACACCTATTAGGGACCTTCTTGGCATATTATTGAGTGCCCTCTGGACCCCATATAAGTGATTGACCCAACTACCACCCAAACCTAATACTCTTGCTGTTAAAGATTGCTTTAAGTCTTGGTTTTTCCTCTCCACTACCGAATTTCCCTCGGGATGGTACGGAGAGTAGTACCGCGATGCAACACCCAAACTTCCCATGGCTTCCTTGTAAGCCCTAGAGCTTAACGTGGGGCCGCGGTCAGAATGTAATGTGCCAACTGCTTATGTCCCTATAAAGACTCACAAATCTTTTATAACAGTTTGAGCTTCAGCCGAGCACTGAGGCCAAACCCATAGGAATCTAGAGCATGAATCCACTGCCACCAAGATGTACTTGTAAGCCCCGTCTGATTGTAAGGGGCCACAGCGGTCCAAATAGACACAAGCGAGTGGTCTGTCTGATAGAGAAATGATGTCTGCGCTGGATGTGCTACTGTGGAACCGGTGCGCAGTCAAAATATCGATTTTTTTATATAGACCTACACTAATATCGAGTTTTTAATATCGTAGGGACAGAATATCGATGTCAAGAATATCGGTGACCAGAATATCGACCTTAAGGTAAGTAATATCGTTTTTTTAAATATCGAAGTAAGTAATATCGAAGTAAGTAATATCGAAGTAAGTAATATCGTTAGCAAAAATATTGTTGTTAATAATATCGATATTTATATTAGTGTTATGTATTTTAGTATGTATTTTATATGTATGTTTAACATTTTTTGTAATGTATTTTTATTATTTTTAAATATATGTATTAAATGTTTAGAAATTAGTAATTTTTGCGTTTTAGTATAAGAGCGGGTTTTGGGTTTATAGGGGAATAGGGTGGGAAGTAATTTAATTATAATTAATTAATTATGTTTTTATTTATTGTTATTGATTATTGATTTATTGTTAATTAATTAATTGGTAATTAATTTTTTTAATTGATTAATATATCATTATATTAATTATAATTATGTATTTATTTATTTATTGTTATTGTTGATTAATTTATTGTTAATTAATTATTAATTGGTAATTAATTATGTTCATTTGTATGTGTAGCGGGTTGTGGGTTTATAGCGGAATAGGGTGGGAAGTAATTTAATTATAATTAATTAATCTTTTTTTTTAATTGTTATTGATAATTAATTTATTGTTGCTTAATTATTAATTGGTAATTAATTTTTATTAATTGATTAATTTATAATTATATTAATTATAATTAATTTATTATTATTTTTTATTTATTGTTATTTAATTTATTGTTAATTTATTATTAATTGGTAATTAATTTTTATTAATTGATTAGTTGATAATTAAATTAATTGGGTTCTTTTTTATGTGTAGTGGGTTGTGTGTTTATGGGGGAATAGGGTGGGAAGTAATTTAATGTTATATAAGTAAATATCAATTTAATTTTATTGGTTTTTATTATTAATTATTTAGTTAATTAATTATTAATGTTATTTATTTTACAAAAATTATTTAATTAATAAGTATGTTAATTTAACCCCTACGCTATCCTACATTTTCCACACTGTTACACTCACTGGAGTGGGAATAGTAATTTTAATCCCTACGCTATCCAACACTTTCCCTACTGTTGCACTCACTGGAGTGGGAATAGTAATTTTTACCCCTACGCTATCCAGCACTTTCCCTACTGTTGCACTCACTGGAGTGGGAATAGTAATTTTTACCCCTACGCTATCCAACACTTTCCCTACTGTTGCACTCACTGGGGTGGGAATAGTAATTTTTACCCCTACGCTATCCAACATTTTCCCTACTGTTGCACTGTTTGGAGTTGGAATAGTAATTTTATTACCTCCGCTATCTGATATTTTTTGTATTATTTTAGTTAATGTAGTATATAATTAATTTTAAAAAGATTAATAATAATTTTAATTTTTTTAATTTGTTATTTATATTTATTAAAATTTTATTTATATTTTTGTTTTATGTGTATAGATGTATTTATAATTTATATGATATTTTAAAAAAATGTATGTTATTAAAATAATTATTAGAAATTATTAGTAAGTATATATATTATATATTATATGTATATGTTTAATTTATTTTTACATTACATATATATTACTTATAATTTTTAAACATTTAAAAATATTTTTAACTGTTTATTTTAATTATATGTATTATTTACTTTTTTTACATTATTTTTTTAACTTAAATAAAAAACGATATTTTTAACAACGATATTTTTGACATTGATATTTTTTTTGTTGATATTTTTGTACTTACCATAATGTAGATAGGATGTCGATATTCTTGCATCGATATTTCTGTAGGTCGATATTCTGACCTTCGATATTTTGTCATTGATTTGGTGGAACCCTTCATCTGCTGACAGATGTCACAATTTAGGACAAAATTCTTTGTCTGTTTAGTTAATCCTGGCCACCGATAGCGTTGCTTCAGTAAAGGAACTGTTGCGGTAACTCCTGCGTGTGCAGAACCCAGACCCTCGTGTGCAGCTAGAATTAAACCTAATCTGCGATCCATGTTTGGTATTACTCTATCCCCCACTCCTGGAATTTGAGCATACGGAATGTTATTTGCATCTAACTTGTAGGAGTACTTGAGTGGAAAGCCTTTCGGTAAGGCTGTGCTGTTTTTGCATGAAGCAATGACAGCTACCATTATCTGTCCGTCTATTCTCGTTTTTGAACGAGTGATTGTAGCTACGGCAGCAGTAGGTACTGCTCCTTTTGCGGCTTCATCGGCCAATGAATTCCCTTCAACGTGAACGCCATCACGTTGATGACTCAGCATGTGTATCACATGAGCTCTCGGTAGTTCGTTTTTCAACTCAGCTACCTGTTCCCATAGCATTTTATGCTTAATTGTGCCACCTTTTGAGTCTTTAAACCCATTCTGACCCCAGTAGTGTAGATTTTCATTGTATGACTGGACACAGTAAAAAGAATCGCACACAATCAGTGTCGGGAATTCTCGATCCGTATTTATCAGTGCCAGTAACAGGGCTTTTAATTCTGGTAGCTGTGCTGTGCAGTCTCCTAGAGACTGCGTCTTTGTACTGCTAGGATGGAACTTGCCTTCCTGCATACTACCCTTCACAATCGCACATGCGGTGCTGTATTGTTGTTTACTACCTATGGCCGGCTGAGCAGAACCGTCAGTGTAAATAATGTATTCATACTGATCTAGAGGCATTATTTAATTCGGGAGAGGATATTCTTGTTCATATTGCAGGAATAATTGCGTTTTAAGAGTAGAGTCAAATTTGTAATCTACATCTGTTGCAGTGGGAGAATTAGCCCATTGTATCCATCTTGGATGTAAAGCTTTAGCATTCCATTCGGAACGCTTGCTTTTGTAACAGCCTCTAAGGCCGGTACTGGAGTTACGACAATTATTCGTTTTCCCTGAGCCAGTGTTCTTTCTCTCACTATAGCGGTCTGTACTGCTGTCAGAATTTTTTCTGTTGAAGCAAAACGCATTTCTGCGTTTGTGTACAAGTGTGATTTGTATGTTATGGGTACTGTTTCTCCCTCAATGAAGGTTAGGTAAGTATTCCCTGATTGACCCGCTATAACACAGATCACCAAATTTGTGGTATTTACACATGTGTGTAGGTGTTTTAAAGCTATCATGTCAGCTTGTATGGAACGAAGGATATCTGGGTGTTCCTGTGTCCAATGCCTAACTGAAAAATCAAGTCTTATTAAGTAGTAGAAAGGTTTCACCTTTTCTGCGTAATCTAAAATGTAAGTTCTACCAAAATTCAAGAATCCCAAGATGGATTGTAAGTTTTTCAACGATTTAGGAGGTTGGAGCAGCGCACACTTTTCTAAAAAGTTAGCTGCCAGGCTTTTCCCTTCACTTGATAGCTCATATCCCAAAAATAGGACACTGAGGTGGGCTATCCAAATTCTGAAGTAACTCTGTTACCCTAGCTGAGAACAACCCAGGGCTATTCTTATACGCTTGGGGGAGTCGACAAAATTGACGCTGAGAACCGAGCGCTGAGAATGCTGTCAAATATCTGCTTTCAGGCGCTATATATTGACAGAGATATCTAGTGTTGTTTTGTATTCTTTCCTCACAATGTTATTCATTAATGCGGCACTGTGTGCATTCTGTACTGCAAATGTTTTAGTGCATGTGTTCAGATGTCTGTAGTCTAAAACTAGATGGTATAAATTATAGGGGTTTCATTACGGGAAACAAAGGATTATTCATTGAAGAGGTGCAAGTTTCAATTACACCCTGATATTCAAGTTGATCTAAGATCTCCCTGACCTGTTTTTTTGCTTCTTGTTTTATTGGGTACTATCTCTGTGGAGTTGGAGTCGTTTTTACTGGGATTACATGGTGAGGTGACTCAGCATCCCACCCAACATGGTTGCGATATAATGCTGGAGCAAGTGCTATCGCCCACTCCTGCGCGAATGTATGTTTTAAGTATATTGGAACAAGGTCGGAAAAGGCCGGTAAAATTACAGTTTCTCCCTTTGGGTAATCCATAACAATTTCAGGCGGCCAATCTTTTTCAGCCAAAAGGATGTCATATCCATAAGTCAGGTTCTCCCAAAAGAGACCTTTAATTTTACTGGGTTTGTCTCCCTCCATTTGGGGTGTTATTTCATGTAACCTATGTGGGACACTTACCCTTGTATCAGGTGTCTCCACCGTGATATGTTCATTCAACTCCGCTGTCACCAGAAATTCCATCAGGTTCTGGCGAGCTATTGTTACTTCTGCTGCGCTGTCTAGCATCGTCAGAGCCCATTCCCCGTTCAGAAGTTGAGTCCTCAAAATTCTGGGCATGTCTCATTTTAAGACCTGCTACTTTCTTCTTTTTAAATTGAGGTTTTGATTTTGGTTTTTCTTCTTTTTTGAAAGTATAGTCTGAAGTCCTTGGACTTTGTACGCTCTTCTTGTCTGTGTTCTGACTGTCCTTCCCTCTCGGAGTTTTTTGATGAACCCTGAAAGGAACAAGAGGAACGTGTATCAGTATCCTGATACCTGTCAGGTTTTTTAATGTTATCATGATTCCTAAGGTTGAACCACCTTTCGGAGGGCTCCTGCGGAGGAGACCCACCCCTGGATTGTGATCTATTCTCTCTATTCTTTTGTTTTTTATTTTTATCCCATTTCTTCTTAGAAGAATCAGGTGCTTGCTTGGTGTTCTCTTTTTCAGGGCCACCCATGAGTTGAGGTTTTGTTGCTCTAGCTCCCAAACTATCTCTACCTAATTCGGCATAGGTGTCTTCGATAATTTTAGGTAATTCACGTTCCTGTTGTAAAGGAGTGAAATACCTCAGGCGTTGGTGTATTGCCACTGTTGCTGCCTCCCCTTTTATGTTTGCTAATATAATAGCTGATACCTGGGCAACATTTCCTAACAATTTCATCCCTAAGTTCAGAGCAGGTTCTGCTCCATACTCATTCTGTATTTGTCTTAATACATCTGGTATTACTGCTAATGAAGGGATACCATGTGTTCTGGTATATATGGCAGCGAAAACTGTACCCCAAGAGGTACAATCCTCTGTCTGGGGAGCTATCCCCATTGGCAAGCAGATTGTTAGCATTCTGTGTTTTTCTTGAGGGCTTGTGTGTGGAAATACTGCCTCTAGCTGTGTTATTGTTTGAGCTAACCAGAATGGCATTTGCTCACGTCTAGTGGGCATTTTACCCATAACTTCGTGTAGCGTTTGTGGAGTTATTTTAGTTGTAGATCCATGAATTTGTCCTGCTGATGTAGCCCTTGCTGGCTGAAGTGTGAGTGTTCTCATCACAAACTGTGTCAGGTTTCTGTAAAGATTTATTATTTCTTTATGAAGTGGACATAAGTCTGCTAATGGCATTGTGTCAATGTCTGGATGCAGTGTGTAAGCCGCTAGGACTGGCCAAGTTGCTCCATCTCTTCCGAGTCTCCCTTTTTCTTTTGATTGTGGGAGGGCGCCTTTAAACCAGTTTATAAGCTCCTGGTAGTTGAGCGGAACTTCAATGTCCTCATACGGACAGTATTCATTTGGTGTTTCATCTTCAGTATAAAAATGAAATGTATTTGTTTGTGCATCTGCTTGTGGGAATTTAACCCATGAATAGAATACCTCTGTTCTGTATGATTCGTGTGCCTCAATCACGAATGTGACTGTCCCACCCCTAGCTGTGACTCCATAGTCTGCTAGTTTTAATGTAAGGGCAGTTTTGACATTTTCTGAAATGTTTATTTTATTTTCTTCCTCCCTTGCTGCAGCTGCACGTTGTGCTGGTGCAGCGGCGTCTTCGTCAGCCATTATTTTGAAGAAGGAAAAAGTTTCAAGGAAACTGAGATAAGGTTTTTAGGCACAATAGGAACTATTTATCCTTCAAGCTTGATAAACCTACAGCCAATAGATAGGATTTGCCTTCTCAGCTGTGGCGGATAGTTCCCTTCCCACTCCAGACGTCTCTCGGAAAATGTGAGATGGGGTCTCTGAGAAGAGCACGACTGAACTACTCAGATTTGACCGTTAAATAAGTACCAAACCAACGTTGGCGGCGCCATGTCGTGTAGTTCCTATAAACCTATATAGGATCTGTGCGTTTAGACAACATAGACTGTGGGATTGGTGTCCAGACTGATTCCAGACACCCCCACCCGGTATGTTTGCCTGTATACCAGATAGCTCACAGTGCCACTAGAATCCCCTCTTACCAAGGAGAGAATAGTTCTTGGCAACTACTCGAACATGACAACTCTGTCCCATCAGGGATCGTGGAAACAGTACAGTACTTTTTGCTCAGTCACTCGTGCTCACTTTGTCTCAGAGAGATACATAGAATATTCGGTTGGGACGTTTTTCAATAAGCATTTATTGAACCAGCGTCATTTTAGTGTAAAATAGGTGTGCTCAAACAACCATAAGACAGAAACAGATATAAATGATTATAAGCACCAACAGAGTAAAAGGATGGTAGATTTCTACCATAGTACTAAAACAATGAATACAGGCAAGTATAAAAAATACATGACAGTAATAATGCGTACTCCTATGATGCGACCCGAACTAGATGTACCTTAGTGTACCTAGCATGTATGTAGGTGTAGAGCCAAGAATCCCTCTAGGATAAAGTCAACCCCGTTACCTGAAGTGAGAGACTGTGGGACCCTGTCTTGGTCTTGAGATGGCCACCCCGCGATGGATGTCAGACCACTGCGAACTGGAGAGTCTGCATGCAGGAACCTCAGCGTCTTGCGTCAGTGTGTCAGCATGGAAGTCCTTTTTCTCCTCTCCCTGCCTCAGCATAGATATAATGTTTATATACCCAAAGTGGTACCCTCAAGGAATCTCTCTTGCTGTGTCATGTCGGACTTAGGATGACGGAAGGAATGACCCTTATACATAGTTATTATGCATGTGATGGTGGTCCTACTGAGTTTCCAAGAATCCTCATGCATAATGGATGAGGCTAGTTTTCAGGGAAAACCCCATGTCCTGTTAGCAGTACCTTAACTAGGTAAAGGTCAGTCCCAAGAACCGTTATGTAGTGAAATGGCAGGGGAAATATAGGTGAGAGGTTAGGTTGCTACCTGAGCCTATAATGGGGTACCTATATGAAACATAACACCCAGTTGGGCAAACATTCTGGGGCCGATTCCGATTCGGGCCGGAAAACGTACCGACCGACTCGGTACGGGAATAAAGTCCGACCGACACGTACCTGCGCTGCCCGACCTGGGTAGTACGATGAAATGCATGTGAATCACGACCGACTCGTACGGAACACAAGCCGAATGACCGAACCGGACGAAAACAAGCTATCCAGCCGGAAAACCACGCGAATCTAACCGACCGACACGCACCAGGAATGAACCCGAACGAAACGTACACGCGAACTCCGAGCCGCGCAGTACAATGCAATGCGTGGAAAACCAGACCGAGTCGCACGGAGACCAAGCCGCATGACCGACACGCATACAAAACCCAGCCGAAGCAACCCAATACACCGTGACCGACGCGTACGCCGCACAATAAACCTAGCAGAAACACAGCGTGAACGACTCGGAGAAGCTGGCACGAGACAACTGCAGCATCCTACTCGGTCAGAAGAACGTCTCCTACATGCACAAAAAAAACAAAGGGAAAAATACAAAAAAAAGGGCCAAACAAGCAATGACAAAGTCAATAAATACAGGGGGAAAAAACAGGGAACAAGGACACACCCCCAACTCCACCTATATAAAGGCCACAAATCCCTACCATGATCCTTTGCAAATTCAACTGACCTGCCAGCACAGAACACCAACACACAGCAACCACAGACACACTCACAGCTCATCCATCACACAAGCCACACACCATTAGCACCTCAACAAATAGCACCCTCACATACACCCAGCAAAACCTACACACACACACCCTCACTTGCACACACACACATCAATCACCACCACCACCCATCACCATGCCCCCAAAGAAGAATCATAAGTTCCTAGACAGTGAATTGGAAGTCCTGGTAGATGAGATCCTCAGGGTAGAGCCACACTTGTTTGGCACATTGGTCCAACAGACCCCCATGTCGCAGAAAACCAAGATGTGGGAGAGGATCGTCGACAGGGTCAACGCACAATCACCATGTTTGTGCACAAAGGAAGACATCCAGAACAGGTGGTATGATGTGCGCAGGAGGGTCAGGGACCTACTAAAGAAGGATTACATCGTGAGTCAGCGCACCGGCAGTGGCCCTCCTGACAAACCACTACACCTCAGGCCCTGGGAGGAGAAGGTGCGGGCCATCCTACCACCAGTGAGCGTATATGGACTAACAAACATCCCAGAGCCTGGTGAGTACACAACTAATATACCCAATATTGTGTGGCAATACACACACATCACTGTCAAGGGGATAGTCAAACCATGCACCCTTAGCAAATCCACAGCAACCAAAAGATAATCATACCAAGATGACTATGTTAGTCAGAGAAACACAATACCTGCCATCTCATAGTGATATGTAACAGTGTCATGACAGGTACAAACCTAACAATAAATAGAGCAAGCCAGTGGCACAAATATAACAAACAAACAGTCACATATGTTGCCACCACCAGAACACCACCTCACAGGGAAGCTCACTGAAAGGAAGGAATTCTGGGTATGCTGGTGAAGTCAGTGTAGGCAATAGCATGATGGGAGTTGTAGTCACAGATATTGGTCAGCCTCACAATTGGCCCATCAACACCACTCTCAACCATACTCACATCACAGGGAGTGGAAAACAACTGACAAGATGGCGGACACTGGGGACTGCTGTGGGGAGCACAAGGCCCTGCTGGGAACTGTGCACCAACCAACAGCAGGACACCACTGACTGACATCCTGAAAGCCAAATTGCACTCCCTGCAATGGAAGCACGTTCCATGGTGGGATATCTGGCTGGGTGGGAAGGAGGACTGACAGCTCTGACCATAGTTACAAGCAGCTTTTCCCACACACCCCCTTAACACAAACTCCACACAACTCACCTGGGAGAATGCAATGGCTCACACTTTAATTTAACATCCCACAAAGAACCACCACACTGGGTTATGCTGTGTGAAGCACAGGGACACTTTTGGGACTTGTAGCCAAACAAACGCCAGGACAACACTGTCAGCCATCATGGCAGCACAGGCACACTACCCCACAGGGAAGCAGAGTCAAAAGGAAGGAAGTATGGGCATGCTGGGAAGGGGGTTGTAGGCAATAGCATGATGGGAGTGGTAGTCACAGCTCAACATCCCCCACCCACATGGCCCAGCAAGCTAGCACTGAAGCATGCACACCTCACAGGGAGTGAAAAGCCACTTCAAAGATGTCTGACACTGGCCTCAGCTGTGGGGAGCCCAAGGCCATGCTGGGAACTGTTCATCAACAAAAACAGGACCACACTGTCAGCCATCTTGCTATTGCTGTCACACTCACACACAGTGAAGTCCACCCAAAAGGAAGGAAGTATGGGCATGCTGGGAAGGGGGGTGTAGGCAATAGCATGATAGGAGTTGTAGTCACAGACATTGGTCACCCTCACAATTGGCCCATCAACACCACTATGAACCATGCTCACATCACAGGGAGTGGAAAACAACTGACAAGATGGCTGACAATGGTGCACTGTTGTGGGGAGTACCAGGCCCTGCTGGGACCTGGGCACCAACCAACAGCAGGACACCACTGACTGATATCCTGAAAGCCAAATTGCACTCCCTGCAATGGAAGCACGTTCCATGGTGGGATACCTGGCTGGGTGGGAAGGAGGACTGACAGCTCTGACCATAGTTACAAGCAGCTCTTCCCACACACCCCCTTCACACAAACTCCACACAACTCACCTGGGAGAATGCAATGCCTCACACTTCAAGTAAATATCCTACAAAGAACCACCACACTGGGTTATGCTGTGTGAAGCACAGGGACACACATGGGACTTGTAGCCAAACAAACGCCAGGACAACACTGTCAGCCATCCTGGCAGCACAGGCACACTGCCCCACAGGGAAGCAGAGTCAAAAGGAAGGAAGTATGGGCATGCTGGGAAGGGGGGTGTAGGCAATAGCATGATGGGAGTTGTAGTCACAGATATTGGTCACCCTCACAATTGGCCCATCAACACCACTCTGAACAATGCTCACATCACAGGGAGTGGAAAACAACTGACAAGATGGCTGACAATGGTGCTCTGTTGTGGGGAGTACCAGGCCCTGCTGGGACCTGGGCACCAACCAACAGCAGGACACCACTGACTGACATCCTGAGAGTCAACCTGAACCCACTGCAAGGGTGGCATGCTTCATGGTGGGATAACTGGGCTGGGTGGAGAAGGAGGGCCGGATGTCCAGCAAATACAACCAATGCTGGCCATGCACACACCTCAACATTCACATTAAAATGCCTCAGGTTTGCAGGACAATGTGCTACACCAATATCAACCTCTTACTGTGACACCCTAGGTCAATGCAATGTACAGGGCCGCATCCAGAGGTACAGTCACAACTGTCAGGTGTGTGAACCATTGATGCCTGTAGAAACATAACATACATTGTGTGTCTCTTCCAAAAACAGGTGATGATGGGGACACAGCAGCAGACGATGAGGAGTCCCAGTCCCAGGCACCGGGGGACACTGAGCGCACTGGTGTGGAACAGCCTCTGCCCTCCTCGGATGGCGAAGACCCACCTGGCCCCACCGGGGTGAGTCATCATGCAGCACCAGCAGGACCAACATCTGCACCCCCTGCACCCACTCCTCCAACAACTGCCAACACACAGACCACCCCCGCCGACACGGACACGACACGGACCAAGGACCACCAATGACAACAGCACAGGGACCCTGGCCCAACGTCGAGCTACGGACAACGACCCCAGTAACAACCCCCAAGGGGGCCTAGGGACACCTGTGTGTGCCACCGCAGGTCCCGCACGTATCGCCAGGGGTGGAGGGAGGTGTGGTAGACATAGGTCGCTGTTTGCAGAGGGGTCTGGACTGCATGATGACCCACAACTGGTACGCATTGCTGATGCGTACCAGAATAGCACCGGAGAGATCACCCAGGTAGTGGGGATCCTCAAGGACATTCAACAGCAGCAGGCTGCCCATCATGCCCGCTTGGACTCACACATGTCCCGTATGGAGACACACATGGCCCGTGTGGAGACACATATGTCTGGCATGGAGTCCAAGTGGGACACATTGCAAGAACTGACAGCGGTGCATAGGGACATATTGACATGCCTCCGCCAGATTAGCACCAACATGGCCACACCTCCCTGTGTGCCCACAACATCTGGTGCTGCAACACCTGCAACTGCCACAGGGAGGGAGGAGGACTCTGGTGGAGAGTCCCCTGCACTGCAGCAGCCTGCACGTGAGGGTACCCCCCCAAAGAAGAGGGGTCGTCCGAGGAAGGAAAACTGAGAGGTCGATGGCCATGTACAACCCCCAGGAAGCCAACACCTGTTCTGGAAATTCTCCTTTGTGTGTAAACTGTTCACCCTGTCGAATGCAACACAACTCACCCACATGACATGGGGAGTTCAAGTTGGACCAATGTATCAGATCACTGTTGACTTTACTCTGGACATTTCTGCTACCAAGACTTCCAACTCACCTGGGAACTTTGGATCACAATCCCAATGTACAGCACCCACCATCCTGTGCACTAACCTCACACATGTATGTAATAAACTCACCAATACACCATACTTGCCTCTGTTGTGATTCCAACGTTGTTATTGTCACGGAGATGATGATCTGCTAAATGACACCGTGCATGCTAACTGCCACAGCAAGTTCAACACCGTCATGTGAGTCATGGCGACGTGACACATATGAGGGAGACACACCACTAGGGCTACACAACACATAGACACCAGGGCCATCGGACTCATCGCCTACACTGATGTTGCCAGGAAATATTGCGGAATGCACAGACACCACACCTATTCAGAGTCTGTGTTAACTAGCCCACAGGTGCAGTAAGCAAATGTCAGTCAGATGTGTGACCACAGACAACGCACATCCCAAAGTGAAGCACAGGTTTATTACACATTTGCAACATGTTGTTTCCACTACAGATGCTAGGTAATCCCACGTGGCAGTGGCCACACAGTCAACAAGTGTAGAAGAAAGAAAGTCCAGGGGTGTGGGGCACATCACCTGTAGGGAAACGACTGCTACCACCCTGGAAGTTGAATCATGGTGTCGGGGGATCCGAGTTGACCAAACAACTCTGAAAGCACCCTGTGAAGGACAGACATGACACACAGTCAAAAGCACTGAAGAACAGGACAGAACTGCAATACTCATGCGCAATACATGCCACAAGATACCTACACAAAACCAAGTTACCATGTCAACACTGTTGGGGAGTACAGACTACCTGTAAGGACACATCGCTGCACGCATCCAGTCAAGTAGCACATGGCCACACTCAAACAGCAACAGAGTACCACCAACACATATCATGCAAACTCAAATCATTGACATGACATCTCTGGATACTCACATTCAGCTGAAGAAGTTGGTGATGAGCTGTGTGCGGACATCACCCTCATCATCATCATCATCACTGGCATCGTGGCCCAGGCAGGATCCTCCACAGGTGGCGGATGTTGGTCATCGTCATCCAGGATGAGAGGCAACTCCTTCCGCACTGCCAGGTTGTGTAGCATGCAGCAGACGATGACAATCTTGCACACCTTTGCTGGGGCATATGGGAGGGCCCCTCCTGTCTTGTCCAGGCAGCGGAAGCGGCTCTTCAGGAGACCAAATGTCTGCTCGATCACTCTCCTGGTCCGACCATGTGCCTCATTGTAGCGCATCTCGGCTGGTGTCACAGGGTTCCTGAGGGGTGTCAGCAACCACGGCATGTTGGGGTATCCGGAGTCACCTACAGACAGACAATTGCACATTAGCTGAGTTGGATAAGAGTGCGGAATACAACATAGCAGAACACACACAATGGTACAAAGTCAGTACACACCGACAAGCCAGGCACGCTGGTTCCGCATCTGTGACATCATCCTCGGGATGCGACTACTCCTCATCACGAAGGCATCGTGTGCCGAACCAGGGAAACGTGCACACACATGTGAGATGCTCATATCTGCAAGACATACCACCAGAGCATTGATCGAGTGATAATGTTTACGGTTCCTGTATGCCTGCTCATGTGCCTGTGGTGGTACCAAAGCCACATGTGTCCCATCAATGGAGCCAATGACATGTGGCATCCTCCCCAGGGCATAGAAGTCACTCTTGACGTCAGTGAGTTGTTGACGTTTAGGGAAATAGATGTACTGGTTCAGGCATCTCAACATTGCCTCCAAAATATCGCGTAGCACACGGCTGAACATAGTCTGTGACATCCCACCAGCAGACGCCACAGTGTGTTGAAAGGTACCGGTGGCAAAGAAGTGTAGGGCTGCCATCACCTTCACCTTGGGGTCAGCGCTGTAGGGTACGGCCGGCCAGGTTGCAAATGTGGGGCCAAGCGCACTGCCAAATCCTCAATCAGCTGCCTGGTGAAGCGGTACCGTCGGATGCAGTCACGTTCCACCATCGTTGCAAGGTCAGGGAATGGTCTATGGACAGCTGGTGCCCTGCAGTGCAAAGGTGAAGAAAGAAAGATTGTCAGTCACCCCACATATGTGGCATAGACAAGACTCAATATCACATGATACATCATTACGAGACACAAGTACATGATGTGTGTGCCGTTCCGTAAGGACATGTATGGCACCGAAATGGACAACATCTAACATCACAGTTCAACATGTGTCCTCAACAAGTCCCAGGTTGTGCTATGGGATATCATTAGGCTGTGTCACAGTACCCATGTACTGCTGTCACGTTCCAAACACACACCACAGTGACATGTGAGGACAGTTGTGCCCCAGGCATCACAGCTCATTGACAGGTAGATTCCCAGGGACCCTGTATTGCCACATGGACACTGGCATGACATGGTGCATCATGAATACACCACAGAAAAACGACCATGACCCCCACAGGTAGTGGTCCCTGTTGCCTCTGCAGGACAGACATGGACGTCTGTGATACACACACGCACAACATCAGAGTCCATGCACAAACAACGTGGATGTGGAGACTGTCTCCCATTGTGTACATGGAATCAGAATCATTGTAAACACAACATGCACACAGACTGTGGAGGGCCATCACTATTGTGGCAATGGGTCACCCTGTGACGTACATACCGTCCCACATGGGACTCAGGGGGTATGTGACATGACATACACATACACAACCGTGAAATGTGACCATGCCACATGCTCTGAAATGAACAGTTGCACATCACAGTGGTCATGTGCACAACACACCAAGGATCCTGTCCCCATGAACACGTGCACAGCCTGGGAGTGGCTGCTCCCAAGTGCCACCCCAAAAACCACATGTTGACCCCCATACACAGAAAAGGAAATGCAGCCTTACATGCCTTAGGATACAGTGTGGACAGGCTGTGGTGTTGTAGGTGTGCCCCTGAGTCCCTGGCAAGTATATGTTACTGGCATACGTTCACCAGTGACAAGCATGGTGACATATGCGAGTGACCTGTACAGGGAAGTGTCGTACAGCAATGGACCGATCGGTGTGCACGCACTGGCCATTGAATCTGTTGTACCCGGAATACGCGTTGTACAGCAATGGACCGATCGGTGTGCACGCACTGGCCATTGAATCAGTTGTGAGCGGGTACGCGTTGTACCCGGAATACGCGTTGTACAGCAATGGACCGATCGGTGTGCGCGCACTGGCCATTGAATCGGTTGTGAGCGGGTACGCGTTGTACAGCAATGGACCGATCGGTGTTCACGCACTGGCCATTGAATCTGTTGTGAGCGGGTATGCGTTGAGCCCGGAATACGCGTTGTACAGCAATGGACCGATCGGTGTGCACGCACTGGCCATTGAATCTGTTGTGAGCGGGTACGCGTTGTACAGCAATGGACCGATCGGTGTGCACGCACTGGCCATTGAATCTGTTGTGGCGGAGTGCGTGTTGTACCCGGAATACGCGTTGTACAGCAATGGACCGATCGGTGTGCACGCACTGGCCGTTGAATCTGTTGTGAGCGGGTACGCGTTGTACAGCAATGGACCGATCGGTGTGCACGCACTGGCCATTGAATCTGTTGTGAGCGGGTGCAGCGTTGTACCCGGAATACGCGTTGTACAGCAATGGACCGATCGGTGTGCACGCACTGGCCATTGAATCTGTTGTGAGCGGGTACACGTTGTACAGCAATGGACCGATCGGTGTGCACACACTCGCCATTGAATCTGTTGTGAGCAGGTACGCGTTGTACAGCAATGGACCGATCGGTGCGCACGATTTGGCCATTGCATACGATGTGACTGGGTACGCGTTGTACAGCAATGGACCAATCGGTGCGCACGATTTGGCCATTGCATACGATGTGACCGTGTACTCGTTGTACAGCAATGGACCGATCGGTGCGCACAAATTGGCCATTGCATACGATGTGACCGGGTACGCGTTGTACAGCAATGGACCGATCGGTGCGCACGCATTGGCTATGGCCTGGCATGGCAACGGACGAGTTTTCGAAAGTTTAACGAGTCTGATGCGGTGAATTCAGTTGGCCACCCACAACAATGTTGCAAATTCATGGGTGTCATGAAGTTGAACTTTTGAAGGATGCTGTGGGCGTGTGTAAGTGGTGCAATTCCATGGATTGGCCAGATTCAGAAGATGCAAACGACTTGGACCTATCACTTTGGACACATGGGACAGTAACTGGCTCAGCAGCACACATATAATGCTGGCTGTACCCCTGAAAGCTCACTTGCCTGCACTACATGCTCCAGGACGACATCTGCCACCACTACTGCTGCTGTCTCTGCATCCTCTGGATCCTGCAATGGCACGTACTGTGGAAAGAGCCCCAGCCTTCAGCACTGAGGAGAACCAGGCCCTGCTGGACAGCCTCCTTCCACAGTACAGCAAGCTGTATGGAAAACCAGGGGAGCAGGTGAGTGTGCTGTCCACTGCCTTACAAATGTGCATGTTGTCTGACTAGCCAGACTTACAGCCTGCACGTCACTGGCTAGCAGGCTCACTGAGTAGTTGTCACCCCCCATAGTGTGTAGTTACATGCACTGAACAGGTATAGTGCAGTAACAGTGCATTTAAACAAGGTTTGACTTCACAGGCAATGATACCATGTAGTAACTGCTGGCAAACTGTTCCTAGCCATCCTTGCACTGCCTCTGTACACCATGTGCCCCTGTGATTGAGACATGTATATCCAAATGTGTGATGCACGGATTTGTTGCATGTGTAGTAATGGCCTTTACACTTTGTCATCCTCACAGGTTGATGCCCACCAGAAGCAGGAGATATGGCTGGACATCGCCCGGGCAGTAAGGTCTGTGGGGGTCTACAAGCGCCGGATCCACAACTGCCCGAAGAGGTGGCAGGATCTTCGGGGCTGGACCCAGAGGATCGCAAGGGTCCAGCTGAAGCTGTCGCCTCCTCGCAGGAGGGGCGGACACCGGACCCTGACCCCCCACATGCTCAGGATCCTGGCGGTGGTCTTCCCTGATCTGGATGGGCAGCTGAAGGGCAGACAGCAGCAAGGAGGGGGTGAGTCCATGACTGCACTGTGAGCTTTGTCTGACATGCTATGTGCCCTCCTCTGGCCTGGTTAAACTTCAACAGTACATCAGTTATGTGGTCCAGGACCCATGTCCCTCAATTGTGCACTGCCCACTCCTCATCTGATACCCAGGTGTGGCCCTTACAGTCAGGAAATTGTGTCACTTGGGTACTGTGTCCTTGCATTTTGCTTAGCTCAAGGTGGGGGACAGCATTTGTTCCCGTAACTCTGTGGTGGGCTTCATGGGTGGGTCCATTGCTTACACAATGCCTGAGTTCTGACATGTAATCTGCGTGTTACTTTGATATGTGGTCCAATTGCTGATCTGATTCACCACATGTGCCTGGGGTATTTGGCACACACCCATGCTGTGGGTGGGAACAATGTTTGGGCCTCAGGAGTTTGTATATCAAGTGTGTCACACATGCTTAGCCACCTGCCTACTGTCCAGGGCTCATCCCTCTTTCACGTGGAGCAGGACAGTCATGCCTACTCCAGGCCATACAATACACTCTGTACTCCCACTCCCGTGTATCAGCTGACACGTTGTGCTCAGTGAAATGTTCCCTCAGGTGTCTGCCTCTGTGTCATTGTGCTGTGGCTTCGTTGTCAGGACTACTGGGGTGTTTATCGGTTAGGGCTCAGCATGCCACCGGAGATGTGACCATAGGAGACGATACTTGTGTGACATATAGGTGTTTGATCACTTGACCGTGCATACTGGGGTATGCGACTGTGAAGTTCAGGCAGCTGTTTCCCATTCACAGCAGATTGTGAGGTGCTCAGTTTCCGAGGGTTGGGTTTCATGTCTCCCATATGTCCAATTTGTATGACGTGGACAAATGAGAGTTCAGATGATGTGGTTTGTGGGGGATGGACATGTGCACTTGTCAGCTACAGGACTTGCATTCCCCATGACCTAGGATTGTGACACAGTGCAGACTGTTGTTGTCTGGCTGCCCTGCCCATGTGACTGGAGACAGTGATGTATGACTTTGCAGGCATGCCTGTGCCATGGCGTTAAACTTCCTAAGAGTGATCCTGCAGGGGAGTGACATGTGCTACATGCACCCCGTTGTGGCATTGACTATCAGGACATGGGTGCATCATGGTGTCTGGTGCTGGTATGCATCACATGCATTTCAAATATAGACTCTGGCCATCCCTTTATCCGGACACCTGTACTGACTCAGTGGCAAGAGTTGTGATGTGTGCATGTTCACATACTTCACCGTGTTCTCTGCACTGTCTAACTACTGTGTAGGTGGTGCATGTGTCCACACTGGGGTATTGCCATCCGACAGACACCAGACCGATGGGTGTAAGGCCAGGAGGGATGTGAGTGCCATGGTTGACCATCAGACTGACAATTGGCTTCTCCTACTCTGTTTGGGCACTTTTGGCAATGTTCAACTAAGGATGCCAGGGCTTGCTCTGTAATGTGCTGTACTTACTGTGGTTTTGTGCAGTTAGTGCAGGTGACTGATGTTTGTCTGTTTCCCTAATTGTTTGCAGATACATCCACGGCCACAGGAGGGGACAGCTCCACGGACCAGGAGGAGCCGCAGAGCCAGATTGGGTCAGCTGCCGAGGAATGGTCGGAGGGACCCAGTGGCACGGAGGGCGAGGGGAGCCACACCGAGGAGTCCTCAGCACCATCCACCTCAGCTGAGGACCACAGCAGCTCGGAGGATGACTCCCTTGTGGAGGCGGGTGTCAGAAGCCACCACACCCCAGCTACTATTGCTGTCCCCGCCACCACCACAACCACCACCACCACCCTCCCATCGACTCCCATTCCAGAGGTCCGTGGAGGCTCCCGTGTTCGGGAGCATGTCTCCTTCATGCCAGGCACCGCAGCCCCTGCCCCTGTGTCCCCTGCTGCCCTGAGTGAGGAGTCTGTGTACCTACTTCGCCAGCTCCATGTAGGGCAGACAGCAATGCTGAGTGTCCTCCATGCCCACACCACTCTGTTGACTCAGCTGGTGTCGTTCATGGAGGGCATCTCATCGGGCATGTCTGCCCTACAGAGGAGCAATAGGTCCATGGACTCCTCCCTGACGGCAGCAGTGTCCCTCCTCCAACAGTCCCTCACCCCTCCTACCTCTGCCCCATCCACACTTCCTGGCACCCTACCTGTCCCAAGCACATGCACACCTGCACATTCACCCAAACACACAGACACGAGCAGGCATGCAAAGGGTGACATCTGGCACTGTCACCCTGTTTGGACTCTTGTTATGGACTGGCCATTGGCCTTTGTTATATTTCTGGACTTTCACTTCTTCACACACAAATGCTGAATAAAGCTACTTTCTGTTCTCTAGTGGTTTTGCTTCTGATGTACATGATGTTGATGATGCTAACCGTGCCCTTGCTGCACTGATGGTGATTTTTGATATCAGGGAAATGAAGTGTTACTGTGCAGGACCCCATGTGGTCCAGGGGGAATGTGTCCTATCCTGGTGTGTATCCATGTCATCCTTTGCAGCAATAAGAGGGTGTCATGGTTTCAATATTTGGCAATGGGATTTCCTACATTTATTTGCAATATCACATCTGTGGCTTACACCCCTGCACATCTGTTGTGCTTGCCATTGTTCAATTTGTCTATTTCCCTGACCGTGTGACCATCTCCACTGGACATGCAAGTTTGGGCATCAATGGGGAAGGACTCATCTGTGTGATCAGTGCAACTTGCTATACATGTGTGTTGGATCTGTGCAGATGGTGTCGGTGACACTGCCATAACCAGGCTGATGTGACGAGAGCCTTCATTTTGTGCTAATTGTTGACTGAGTGACCAAGTGTACTGCTGATATGATAGAGCCCTGCAGAGACAACGTATGGCACAGCTTTCCTTACACAGGAGTGGAGTGCCCTCATGGCAGTGTGTAATTCTGAGACATTGCCTGAGCCCAAGGTGTGTGTTGTGTGAGCATGTCTGTGTGTGTTCACTTCCGTTTTGCAACACAGGCTGGGATCCCTAGTGATGTTCCTGTTTGTGATGCTTGCTGAGTTGACCTATGTTCCACCCAAATCTTCGCACTGGGTTCTCTGGGATGTGGGTGCATGGCACATTACTGGTCATCAGGGTGTCATCCATAGGTGTGTTTGCTGTCAGGGCTGAGTTTGTGGGCAAACGCAGATGAGACACAGTCAGGATTCCCCTTGGCACTTGTTGGTTACACAAGTCATGTAATTTACAGTTTGTGTTAGCTTTCAGTGATTGTGACACGTTGTGTGTGTGATTGCTGCCACTCCTCTGGGTCAGAGCTGCAATGTTGGAAGTTGTCTATGTGTGTTCTTTGTGGGTGACCTTGACTTCTTCATTGGTGTGTGACTGTGTCCGGGATCACATTGATTGTGGTGGATTTCACGTCATGCCCATGTACAGCGTACTGTGCAGTGTGTCAGACATTCACGAGTCTTGTTGACTGGCCATGTGTGATGGGTTTCTGCACCTTAGTTCCCACCACCACCCCTGGGATTGTCATGGGTGCATGTGCAATGTCACCAGTCCATGTGAGCTTCACTGCTGCACATTGGTGGAGATCAAGGTGTGTGGTGTTGAGTGTGTGCAAATGAGAGTTGTTGCACGGCTAGACCCCTACCTCCATGTTGGCCTTGGATGACAGGCCGTGCTGATTGATTTGTGCTTGTGTAGGTGTGATGGTAGTTTGTTGCTCAGGACACATGACTGTGGTTCACAGTGTGAACGACATCTAGCTTTGTCATCACAGTTGGATCATCATGCAGGCCACGGTCACCACGATTGTGGGGTCCCTGGGGGTAGTGCTGTGGTGGGTCTGTCTCTTGCTGTGTTATTTGCTGTTCCTACAAGCTTGTGTGACATGGGAAATTTGGGCTCCCTCTCATCTAACAATGCCTGTTTGCCAACATAGGGGAATCCGATCCATGAGTTACTTTTGTGTGGCACTGTATACACATCTGTGTAATTGTGATTCAGGCCTCCTCATGTGTTGTGTGGTTGCCTGGGGACACTGGCACACCCCCCATCACCTGTTGTGTTTGATCTGTAGTGTGAGGCTGCCTGTTTGTGTTTGTGCATCTGCCCCACTGCATTGGCATATCTTTAGTGTGCCATTGGCTGTATGTTGTTTGTTGGCTTTCCCCTGCTGTCCCTGGGACTCCTAGGTCATCAGTCAGCACAATGATCATGGTTTGTATGTCCCATTGCTGCCATGGTATGGTATTTGTTCACCTGACATCTACAGTCTCCAAAGGATATCTACATTTGTGTGTCCATTGGTGCAGATATGTGGGGCTGCATTATGATGGTCACTTCTGTCATTGTGTTATTGAGGAATGTTGACAATGTCAGCCCCCATGGGTGATGTTTGTCTGCACATGGCCAAAGGTATATCTTATTTGCACTGCACTGTTTGCCTCACCCAATGTATGTTGCTATGGGACACAAGCACTACCATGCCACAGATGTGTTTGTTGTTCTGTGACCAGGATTCATCCATGCTGTTTGGCATTTGCAGCTTTTACCATTACTACACTTACCTTTTGGGCACTGTGGTGATGGGTGTTTAGACCCCATTGCCACAATGTTCAAAATGTGCTTCAGCTATGGACCCCACACTTCCCTTTTGGTCACTGTGGTGATGGGTGTTTAGACCCCATTGCCACAATGTTCAGAATGTGCTTCAGCTATGGACCCCACACTTCCCTTTTGGTCACTGTGGTGATGGGTGTTTAGACCCCATTGCCACAATGTTCAGAATGTGCTTCAGCTATGGACCCCACACTTCTCTTTTGGTCACTGTGGTGATGGGTGTTTAGACCCCATTGCCACACTGTTCAATTGGGCTTCAGCTATGGACCCCAGACTTACCGTTTGGTCACTGTGATGATGGGGTGTTATACCCCATTGCCACAGTGGTCATGGTCTGCTTACATTGTGGAGGCCACACACATTTATGTATGACACATGTGATAGGGGGTCACATTGTATGCTCAATGACATGTTCAGTGTTGTGGGCATTTGACACAGACTACACACGCTTGTCATGGTGTTGGTGGGATGTATTTTCAGACATTCCTTATGTTGGAGTATGCTGGTTGTGTCATGCATTTCCCGTCCTATGTTCAGGGGTGGTGGTAGTGGTAGGCATCCATCCCCCTATGAGTGGGGTTGGTAGTAGTGACAGGCATCCAGCCCCCCCTGAGTAGGGGTGGTGGTGGTGGTAGGCATCCAGCCCCCCCTGAGTAGGGGTGGTGGTAGTGGTAGGAATCCATCCCCCTATGAGTGGGGATGGTAGTAGTGACAGGCATCCAGCCCGCCCTGAGTAGGGATGGTAGTAGTGACAGGCATCCAGTCCCCCCTGAGTAGGGGTAGTGGTAGGCATCCATCCCCCTATTAGTGGGGATGGTAGTACTGACAGGCATCCAGGCCCCCCGGAGTAGGGGTGGTGGTGGTGGTAGGCATCCAGCCCCCCCTGAGTAGGGGTGGTGGTAGTGGTAGGAATCCATCCCCCTATGAGTGGGGATGGTAGTAGTGACAGGCATCCAGCCCCCCCTGAGTAGGGGTGGTGGTAGTGGTAGGCATCCAGGCCCCCCTGAGTAGGGGTGGTGGTAGTGGTAGGCATCCAGCCCCCCATGAGTAGGGGTGGTGTTGGTGGTAGGCATCCATCCCCCTATGAGTGAGGTTGGTAGTAGTGACAGGCATCCAGCCCCCCCTGAGTAGGGGTGGTGGTAGTGGTAGGCATCCATCCCCCTATGAGTGGGGTTGGTAGTAGTGACAGGCATCCAGCCCCCCCTGAGTAGGGGTGGTGGTGGTGGTAGGCATCCAGCCCCCCCTGAGTAGGGGTGGTGGTAGTGGTAGGCATCCATCCCCCTATGAGTGAGGTTGGTAGTAGTGACAGGCATCCAGCCCCCCCTGAGTAGGGGTGGTGGTAGTGGTAGGCATCCATCCCCCTATGAGTGGGGTTGGTAGTAGTGACAGGCATCCATCCCCCTATGAGTGGGGTTGGTAGTAGTGACAGGCATCCAGCCCCCCTGAGTAGGGATGGTGGTGGTGGTAGGCATCCAGCCCCCCCTGAGTAGGGGTGGTGGTAGTGGTAGGCATCCATCCCCCTATGAGTGGGGATGGTAGTAGTGACAGGCATCCAGCCCCCCCTGAGTAGGGGTGGTGGTAGTGGTAGGAATCCATCCCCCTATGAGTGGGGATGGTAGTAGTGACAGGCATCCAGCCCCCCCTGAGTAGGGGTGGTAGTAGTGGTAGGAATCCATCCCCCTATGGGTGGGGATGGTAGTAGTGACAGGCATCCAGCCCCTCCCTGAGTAGGGGTGGTGTTAGTGGTAGGCATCCAGGCCCCCCTGAGTAGGGGTGGTGGTGGTGGTAGGCATCTAGGCCCCCCTGCGTAGGGGTGGTGGTAGTGGTAGGCATCCATCCCCCTATGAGTGGGGTTGGTAGTAGTGACAGGCATCCAGCCCCCCCTGAGTAGGGGTGGTGGTAGTGGTAGGAATCCATCCCCCTATGAGTGGGGATGGTAGTAGTGACAGGCATCCAGCCCCCCCTGAGTAGGGGTGGTGGTAGTGGTAGGAATCCATCCCCCTATGAGTGGGGATGGTAGTAGTGACAGGCATCCAGCCCCCCAGAGTAGGGGTGGTGGTAGTGGTAGGAATCCATCCCCCTATGAGTGGGGATGGTAGTAGTGACAGGCATCCAGCCCCCTGAGTAGGGGTGGTAGTAGTGGTAGGAATCCATCCCCCTATGGGTGGGGATGGTAGTAGTGACAGGCATCCAGCCCCCCCCTGAGTAGGGGTGGTGTTAGTGGTAGGCATCCAGGCCCCCCTGAGTAGGGGTGGTGGTAGTGGTAGGCATCCATCCCCCTATGGGTGTGTATGGCATTGGTGGTAGCCATCCCGCCCCTATGGTTCTGCTGTTGCTGGTGTACGTCATTTCTGCATCCCTATGTGTGTGTGACATATGTTGGGTACGTGTGGTTTGTTTGTGTAGTGGGTGTTTGACTTACCGTCTTCGCCGTACGCGTCCGTACCGGTCCCGGTAATAGATGTAGAGTATTGGTAGGACCTGCACGATGGGATTCATGGTTTGTTCGTCTTGTTCGGGTTTCTCGTGGCTTCGACTCGTACTCGTCGCTGGCTTGTTCGTCTCGTAGCCGTGGATCGTCTTGTGGCGCAAATCGGAGCTTATGTACAGCTCTCCCGGATGCTCTGACGTGCCGGACGTAGCGACGGGTTCGGCGCGTACGGAATGCGCATCGTACTAGTCCGGCCGGAAGGTGCTGTGTATTTGGTTCCGTGCGACTCGATTGGACGTTTACGGATCCGGCTCGGGCGAGGAACAGGAGCTGAAATGGGTGAGTACGGCTCGCTCGGAATCTGGGCTGTTATGCGCATCGTACTTGTTCGTTCGGACGACTGTCCAAATCGGTCGTGAAACACGAGTTCGGCTTGGTTTTTTTCCGGACGAATACTGTTAGGTGCGCTTCCGGCCGAGATCGGAATCGACCCCTCTGTCTGGAAGTTTTAACCAAGGAATAAGCTCCGCTTTGTCTAAGGAAAGATAGTCCTGCATTATGGCTTCATTCAATTTTGTCTCATTATTTAATCAAATAGTAAGCCTGTCCTCAATGTCCTCAGTAGTGCCTGATCCACCTGTGTGGGACCTAGGTACTGAGAGGTTGATTCTTGGAGTCAAGGGTACTTGGACCCTTTTTTCCATAGGAAGTGGAGTGGGTTGATCTACCAGGTCATCCCCTTCCCCTCCTTCTCCATCTGACTGGTCTTCACCATTTTCAGATGGGTGGTCCTTAGCATACCCAGCCAACAGCTCCTGGAGCTTTTGTTTGGTGGGATGGGGATCCATGGCTATGTTTTTAAGTTTACATCGGGACCTTACCTCCTTGAAAGACAAGTGAAGGTAAGGGGTGAGGTCGAGCTTCTCAACCAAGTCCTCTATGTCATTGTGGTTATTTTCACTAACAGCTGGATTCTTGTTTTGAGACTTAGTTAAAAAAAACTTCTAACCCCTCTAACCCTAGCTACAGTGACTTTTAGTTTTCTAAAATTCTAAAGGGACTTAATCAAGGCCCGAACAAGACTTTTAGTAATTTTGCAAAAAATTGCCAATTTGAAAAATCAGAATTCTAAAGACAATTTAAGAGTTCTGTCGTGTGATCAGGTGGTAACCAAGTAGTTCAACAAATGCAAAGTTGTATATCCCACCGCTGATCCACCAATGTAGGAAGCTGGCTCTGTATATGCTATATCAAAGTGAGGTACAGTGTGCACAGAGTCCAGTGGATCCCCAAAGGTAGGCAGAGGTAAAGTTAGATAGCACCTCACCCTCTATTTGTGGTAGTGTGGTCGAGCAGTAAGGCAGTATCAGAGGACAGTGTTAAGCATTTGTTGTACCCACTCAATCAGCAAATGATTTCACACACTCATAGACTGAACTTCAGACCAATTGGTTTTGTATAAAAAAATATTCTTTTAGTTATTTTATTTTCTAGAACCAAGCAAGCCTGGCACAGGTAAGTTGATAAATACTTTGCAGTAAATATACAGTTTTAAATGCAATTGTAAATGTACTTTGAAGTGGTTACAGTTTGAATTACTGGTAATGCAATACTGTGGAATGTTGTACATATACTTTGTATCGATTTTGCAATAAATTACAGGTAAGTTACTTTTGAGATTACTTTTTAGATTACTTTATCTACTCAGTGTGATATGCCTAGATATCACACTGGGACATTTCCTAGAGAAAAGGTAAGTAAAGTCAGTTTTGCACAATTGTAATTTTTCAGGTTTCCATACAAATCAACTCCACACTTAGAACATTTTTCATAGAAAAACAGTCAATAGGTTCCTATGGAGGGAAATTAAGTTAACGGTTACCAGGTAAGTAATCGGTCTTTGGAGTTGAGCTTCTGGGGTTAGAACCCCAGGGTCAAGGATGCACTCTCGTTACACCCTCAGCTGCACTAGGGCGGCCCAGTGCAGAGTGCTGAGGCCCAATGTTATCCAATGGGGGATAGGGGGCCTCCGGTTGGTGGCTGCTGGCAAGCAGGCCACTTGGTTGTGGGGGCAAAGCTCCTGGACTTTAGCTCAGGGCAAATGGGGAAACAAAGTAGCACCAAAGGTGCACCCTCAGCGGCACTAGGGCATCCGGGTGCAGAGTGCTGTTTCGACGTTGGGCGCCCTGTTGGTTTCAATGGGGAACCTCCGGTTTGCAAAGGCACTGCAGGCTCGGGGAAGAAGGTCTTCTGGGTGCGACCACCACTTCGAGAGGTAAGTTGGGAAGTTAGGGGTTGGTTAGGCACCGTCGGTTTGGGCACACAAGGCCGTGGGGCGTCGGGTTCAGGGGTGCCTTTTGGAGTCAGATCTTCTTACCAGCTCCTGGTCGCGGTGGGGGGACCTTCTGGATTTAGGCTGCAGGCGTTGGCTGGAGTCTTGAGGCAGGTCAGGGGTCAATCAATCAATCAATCAGAAGTTTGTTAAGCCCGACTACTCACCGTAAGGGTCTCAAGGCGCCAGGGGTAGGGGGGGTGCAGGATCCATTCCATCAAGTAGGGGGTCTGTCGAAGAGCTAGGTTTTGAGGTTTCTTGCGAAGATGGGGAGCGATGTTGTCTGTCTGAGGTGGAGCGGAAGGGCGTTCCAGGCTTTGGCCGCGAGGAAGGAGAAGGAGCGGCCTCCCGATCTGGTCTTTCTGGTGCGGGGGACCACGGCGTAGGAGAGCTGGGCTGATCGTAGGGTCCTTTGGGGTGCGTGGAATTTGAGTCGGCTGTTCAGGTATGCTGGTCCGGTGCCGTGGAGGGCCATGTGTGCGTGGGTGAATATCTTGAAGGTGATTCTCGCCTCGACGGGGAGCCAGTGGAGTGTGCGCAGGTGCTGGGAGATGTGGCAGTGTTTTGGCAGGTTGAGGACCAGTCTTGCGGTGGCGTTCTGGATGTTCTGTAGCTTGCGGGTGAGGTTTTTGTTTATTCCGGCGTAGAGTGCGTTGCCGTATTCGAGTCTGCTGGTGACCAGGGCGTGAGTGACGGTCTTTCTGTGTTCGAGGGGGATCCATTTGAAGGTCTTACGAAGGAGGCAGAGGGTGTGGAAGCAGGAAGACGAGACGGAGTTGATCTGGCGGTCCATTTTGAGCTCGGAGTCCAGGATGATTCCCAGGTTGCGGGCGTGGTCCGTGGGGGTTGGCGGGTTTCCGAGGGCGGGGGCCACCAGGTGTCGCTCCAGGCGTCGGGGTTTGGGCCCATGATGAGTACTTCTGTTTTGTTGGTGTTTAGTTGTAGGCAGGTGTTTTTCATCCATTTGGCGACGGCTTCCATGCCTTCTCGAAAGTTGTGTCTGGCGGTGTTGGGTTCGTTGGATAGGGAGAGGATGAGTTGGGTGTCGTCTGCGTACGACACAATGTTGAGTCCGTAGGTTCTGACGATGGGGGCGAGTGGAGCCATGTAGACGTTGAAGAGCGTCGGGCTGAGGGAGGAGCCCTGGGGGACTCCGCAGGTGGTAAGTGTAGGGTCCGAGAGGAAAGGGGGGAGTCTGACCCGCTGCGCTCTGCCAGAGAGGAAGGAGCGGATCCAGTCGATGGCCTTGTCCTGGATTCCTGCATCGTGGAGTCTGCGTATTAGGGTGCGGTGAGAGACTGTGTTGAACGTCGCTGAGAGGTCGAGGAGGATGAGGGCTACTGTTTCTCCTTTGTCCAGTAGGGTGCAGATGTCGTCTGTTGCAGTGAGGAGGGCGATTTCCGTACTGTGGTTTTTTCTGAAGCCGGATTGGGAGGAGTCGAGGATGTTGTGCTCTTCGATGAATGTGGCAAGTTGGCTGTTGATGGCTTTCTCGATGACTTTCGCTGGGAGCGGGAGCAGGGAGATGGGTCTGTAGTTTTTGAGGTCGGTGGGGTCTGCCGAGGGTTTCTTCAGGAGGGGGTTGACCTCGGCGTGTTTCCAGTCGTCGGGGAACGAGGCGGGCACCAGGGAGCGGTTGATGGTGTGGCAGAGCATGGGTGTGATGGTGTCGGCGGCTCTGTTGAAGATGTGGTGGGGGCAGGGGTCCGTGGGGTCCCCTGAGTGGATTGACTTCATTGTCTTCAGTGTGTCTTCAGTGGTGAGGGCTGTCCAGTTGTCAATCGCTGATTTCCGGGTGTCGGGGGTGGTTGGTGAGGGTTCAGTGTGTTGGTTGTCTTCGTCAAAGTTGTCGTAGATGCTCTTGATTTTGTGGTGGAGAAAGGTGCTGAGTTTGTCGCAGAGGTCTTGTGAGGGAGGGATGTCAGTATACTCGCTGGTGGGTTGGGCAAACTCCTTGATGATGTTGAAGAGTTCCTTGCTGTTGTGCGCGTGGGTGGAGATTCTGTCACCGGATCTCGGGTCAGGATCGCCGGGGTGACCTCCTCGTGGTGTTTGCCCACTCGAGCTCAGGCCGTGGATGGTGGGTGCAGAGTGCGGCAGATCCGCAGTGTCCGGCCGGAGCCAGAGGTTGCAGATGAACAAATCCGTTGTTCACGGGAGACAGAGCCTTTGTAGTTGAAGGCAGGCAGGTCCTCCGGGGTTTGATACCAAACTTCTCCGTTTTCAGTGTAGCCATTATGGTGCTGTGGAGTTCGTAATGACAAACTCCCAGCACCATATACTCTTAATGGCAGCACTGCACTTACAATGTCTAAGAATGGACTTAGACACTGTAGGTGTACAGGGCTCATGCACCTGTACCCTCACCACTGGTATAGTGCACCCAGCTAGAGGGGTGACTGATCTATGCCAGGGCAGTGGGTTGTAGGCATGGCACACAGAGGTGTGTGCCATGTCGACTCTTACTTTGTTCTGCACCAAAACACGCAGCCTGCAAAGGCAGTGTGTGTGTAGAGGTACAGGGCCTCTAAGGGTGGCACAATAAGTGCTGCAGCCCTTAGAGGTCTTCCCTGGTCACAGTGCCCTGGGTACCTATGGTACCATTTACCAGGGGCTGACCTGTGGCCAGAGATGCCAATTGGGTTCGTTTTTGGGGAAAGAACACAGGCCCTGGGAACCTGATTGGCAGGGACCCAGGGCACATCAAGTCAAAGTGCATCAGTAGTCTGGCAAAAAGAGGGGGGGTTACTGCAACAGAAACCCACTTTCCTACAGTATGTATAAGGACTGTGAGAGTTTGGCAACAAACAAGAGATGAACATTAACATACTAACCTATGTTAGAAGCACCATAGGAGTATATAAGACCCTTTAAATAATAATTATCCGTTACGCCTGAATTTGGGAAAAACCAAAAAACTCATTTCCCAGGAGAGAGCACGGATAAAATAGGGCAAAAAGCGCAGGGTCACTTTAAACAAAAAAGGTGGATTACCTATTAATGTTACTATAATCTCCTTTTTCCAATGCAGCAAGAAGAGACTTAACAGAAACCAAAGACCACCAGAATCACACTTCTAACCATATAGCCATTTGATAAGTGTGACCTTCCTTCTTCTTCAATAAGCAAATAAACATTAGAAACAAAGAAACTGCAATTCTAGCCTTGCTTTCTTTGCATTTCAGAGGCAAGCTGCCCGGGAAGCCAAGGGTTAAGAAGCTGAGGCTCCAAGGAAACAATATTGACGGTCGGCAAGAAGCTACATAATGAATTGCTCCGGAAGAGCACCAGAGCACCCAGGAAGAAGAAGGTATCCCGAAGAGGCCCTGCAATCAAGGACCGAAGCGACGATGAAAAGTCAACTGCTGTTGAAGGATTCAGGTAAGTGCGGAGGTGAAATGGGTGGGAGGCCTGGCGGGATCCGTGCTGGAATGCGAAGCTCGTTATCAACGCGGACCCCTCCCTTAAGTATGCCTCAGGCGCTGCCCTCGCCCGCTGACAGGAAACAGCGGGCGGGGCTTGCGGCAGCGTTCACGAGCGGGGCAAGGGACGCTGCTGCAGGCAGTGTGCCCCGTAGCGCCTGACATTGGTCAGTGTGCTTAACTGATTTGGAATATGTTCTTTTAAAGGACGAATTCCCTCACCAACTAGAGGTGGCATGCTTCATCATAGGGAACCTCCTCGCACTGTGAGGCCTAGTCATGGTGCAGGCTACAACCCCCTCACTAGAGGGGGGAGCTCAGGGATGTTTTCATAGGTATGATAAATACCTTTCCAATCAGCACTGAGTGGTGAAGGAAGCAGACCATGAGTGAAAAAGGTGAAAAGTAAACTGACTCTAAGGTACGCAACACAATTTATTTCATGCATCCCTGGGTCAGGATTAAAAAAAGCAAAACCAGTCGGGTATATTTGTACCCGCTGATTATCTCCAAAAAAGTAGGTCGACATGTTTCTGCCTATGACCCATGATAAGTGTTACAATACAAAACCAGTGGTCCAATTATAAGTCCAAAGTAGGGATCCACTGGCAGCTTCTTGAAAGACATAGTACGCACAATGTTAGCAATACAAACCCACATACAGTAAGTAGAAACTCCAACTCACAGAGACAACCCTGTAAAAACACATTGAAATATGGTGGGTATCTTGCTTATTTTTCACCCATTCAACAAGCACATGTGCCGTCGTGGGAAACTAAAGGGACAGGTCAATATATACAAACAAGAGCAACTGGCCCTGAAGGCCCTTAGTGTGGATAGCTCCATCGCTATTAAGCAGGCTGATAAGTGTGGGGCCATGGTTATCCTGGACACAACTACATACAGATTGGAATGCCTTAGACAACTCAATGTTAGGACATCTTACCAACCGCTTAAACTTGATCCTACAAAGAGACTGCTTGCCATTATTATATCGATGGTTGAGGAAGCCAAGGACAACGGGTGGGTGACGGATAAAGAGGCTGAGTTTCTTGTAGAACCGATCCGGTCACCCCCTACTTTTACATCCTCCCCCAAATGCATAAACCCCAGAGGACGCCCCTGGGCAGACCTATAATTTCAGGGATTGGATCTATTTTGGAACCTTTGTCCCAATTTGTGATTTCTTTTTTAGACAATTGGTACGCGAGATGTCCACGTACTTGCAGGACACCAAGGATGTAATCTGTCTCTTGACAGACGTGAAATTTAATACAGAAACTGATTATCTGGTCTCCTTTGATGGTGAGTCCTTATACACCTCTATTACTGCAAGAACAGACTCTGGCAACTGTAGTATCCCTGCTTTAGGAAAAAAATCCTGATGTTCTTACACCTGTGGCATTTATTATGAAATGTGCCAATTTTGCGATGAGAGAAAACTTCTTTCAGTTCGAGGGCTGCCTTACTTGCAAGTGTCACCGACTTCCATGGGAAGCACTTTTGCTCCTAGCCTGATGAACCTGTATATGCATTCTTTTGAAACTGAGCATGTCCTAAATTCTAAAAATCCATGCCACTTCCATTTAGACAGTTAGAAGCGGTGCATAGATGGCATTTTCATTATCTGGCATGGAGATGTCCCTCCATTACATTCACCAGTGGCTGAATTCTCGTAACCCTTTTCTGCTTTTTATGTGTGAATTCAGTAAGGAGAGATTAGCCTTTCTGGACCTACTCATACTCCTTAAGAAGGACTCTCTTGAAACAGAACTTTACAAAAAGCCTATAGCACGCACTGCCCTGCTGTCCTAGGGAGGTACAATCCAAAGGTGCTCAGAAACAATCTGCCCTTTGGTCAGTTCTTGCGTGTGCGACACAACTGTTCTTCTGTCCAGAAATACAGAGATAATGCTAGTACTCTTTCAAGCAACTTGCTAGACAGACAATATCCAGCTTCTCTAATACGCCGATGGGCCAAAAGAGCCAAGAACAATAACTGGGAGGCTCTCCTTGACATCAATCCACCGAAACCTCCAACCGGAAGGCTGCTGTGTGTGAACACTTTCAGCAGTTTGTCTGGGCTAATAAAGAAAGCAATATGCAGGAATTGGCACATCTTGAAGAAAGGGATCATGTCCATGCCACGCCCTCTGTTTGCATTCAAAAGGAGTAGGACTCTCAAGGATAAACTGGTACACACCAGACCAGTGAAAGCTAGCTGTAATAGGCAAGACACTTTGGGGGTTACCACCAGTGCATGGACACTTCTCCTGTGGGTTTGTGGAGTTTGTGCCCAGACCTCACATTCCACCCAGTTAAACATCGGCTTGAACACACTCTGGGAGAAGAGACAGCATAGAAACTGCAATAGTGAGAGACTGGTTTACTTAATCACATGTTCCTGTGGCCTACAGTACGTGGGAATGACGACGCACAATATGAAAAACCGCATCACAGAGCACAAGAGCACTATCAGATGCAAGAGACAAGCAACTAAGATGACGAATCACTTCTTGAAAAGGGTCACTTGGCTGATGACTTCAGATGGACTCTTTTGGACAAGCCATAGATACCCCCCCTCAAACATGAATGTTTCTCAGTACTTGTTTGTTAAGAAACAGAAATGCGTTTTTAGGTTACGCAGTCACATCCACAGCCTTAATGAAGAGATCCCTTGGACTTCTATCCCATGATTTCAGCATTATAACTATGATGAAATTACACACACAGTATGATACTTCTACACCCAATTAACTGGTAATTTGCATCCACCCTGGAATGGAATTAGGGCCCATGCATATCAGCATATATCCACACTTACTGACTATGACCACTCTGCGCCTTGCAATATGAGGGAGGAAACAAACCCCCACTCAGACCCTGGAGTGAGGCTCAAGGAACAATCTCCCCTATCTTGCATCATGGGGAGGAGAAAGAAAAAGAGAACAAGTAGTCAGGGATACAAGCGATTAGAAAGCCGAGGTCTGTTGTGACTTCAAGGTTATATAAGCAAAAATTCAAAGATCAGCTCAACTTTAAAAGCCAAGCATGGATATCACTGTATAGGCCAGGTGTGGGCATCACTGTATAGTCAAGTACCCAGTAACCCTGCAATGTAGGGGAGATTGTTCCTTGAGCCTCACGCCAGGGTCTGACTTGAGGCACCTTTCCCGACGTTAGTGTGTAAGCCACTTCTATCCCCGGTTACACTGACCTGTCCCCTTAGTTTCCCATGATGGCACAGGTGCTTGTTGCATGGGTGAAAAAAACAAGGTACCCACCATATTCCAATGTGTGTTTACAGGGTTGTCTCTGTGAGTTGGTCTTTCTACTTACTGTAAGTGGCTTTGTATTGCTAATATTATGCATACTATGTCTTTAAAGGAAGTCACCAGTGGATCCCTACTCTGGACTTATAATTGGACCACTAGTTTTGTATTGTAACACATACCATTTTTTCACTTTGAGCACTTTAGCAGAAGCATCCATTATATAGGTCCTGAGGAATGCCACAACATCTTTTTTGAGGGTCATAGGCAGAAACATGTCGACCTACCTTTATGGAGATATCCAGCGGTTATAAATATACCTGACTGGTTTTGCTTGTTTTAATCCTGACCCAAGGATTTATGAATAAAATATGTTGTGTACCTTGGAGACAGTTTTAATTTCACATTTTTCACTCACGCTCTGCTTCCTTTACCACTCTGTGGTCATTAGAAAGGAATTTATCATACCTCTGAAAGCATCCCTGAGCACCTCGCTCTAGTGAGGGGGATGTAACCCGCACCATGACTAGGTATCACGGTGCAAGGAAGTTCCCTATGATGAAGCATCCCACCTCTGGTGGGTGATGGAATTTGTCCTTTAAAAGGTATATTCCACATCAGTTAGGCACACTGACCAACTCCTTTCTTCTTTCCATTTCTTCTATCTAGACCCATGTGTTTGTTTGTGCTTTGTGAACAAAAATGGGGCCAGAATACATCCCCCCTTGCCAATCTGGAAGGAGTCCATACAGTGGCCTTCACTGTTGTAACAAACTGCTCCAGACATATTCATGTGCAGATCTTTCAGAAAATATACAATATCTAAATCCCTCCCAGGAGCAAAAGGAGTCTCCCCAGTTTATCTCTATTAACCCTGTCAAATGCGGAGGAGAGGTCGATAAAGGCAAGTGAATTGAACCAGCTTTGACAGTTGTATATTTATGGGCAATGAGATACAGGACTATGATCAATTGTGCTCCTTCCCGGTCTAAAACTGTATTGCAGATCTGAGAGGATTTTATTCTCATCAGCCCATATGGCTAACCTATTAAGAATAACCTGGTCAATAACCTTAACAACAGAATCAGTTAGAGAAATTAGTCTGTAGCACTGAATGTTGTTTCTAGCTCCCTTCTTAAAGACAGGAATAATAATAGAAGATGACCAAGATTATGGCAACCCCCAAGCGATGGCAGCATTAATGGTCCACGTGAGTAGAGGAGCCCAGAGCTCCAGTTCCATTTTTATAAAAAATAGGAGTATCCCATTCGGGCTCAGTGCTTTGATTTTGGATAGGTAAATTATGCCCTACTTGGCTTCTTCACAGGTCAGGGACAGTATTGAGACTCCTACTCTTGTGATCCTTCTGCACTCATGCTAGAAGGGTTATAAATTCCCTCAAATCATTGAACCCAGTTATCGGCAGAGATATCAACACGGATGGACCCTCCATCATCATTAGACAAGAGTGAATGATTGATAATGTATCAAAACCGCAAGCTGTTTCTAAGACAACTAGCTTGATGAAGCTGTAGCCAAGTTTCTTCTTTCAAGAGGTTTTACTCCATTTTATTTCCTGTTTATAACTGGCACGGCAATGGGCTATCAAGTCCCTATCTGTAGGATGAGACTTTAGAGCTCTGATCAAGTTTCTATGTGCCTTAGAATAATTCCTGTCAAACCACCTCCTACCTGACTTGGGTGCATGACTATCCGCTACAGACATTATTTGTGAAACCTTATGGCAAATCAAGGCAAATGTTCTTATGATCGCACTGGGGGGGGGGGGGGGGGAGATCGTCACTTGAAAAAACCCTGAACACCCAAATCAAACAGCTTATACATAAATTTGTCTGGAACCATTTTTGCCCTCTTTAGTCTACGCCCCTGGGATACAGGAGACACTGAGGGACAAATAATGTCCGACACGTTCCTTTTAGAGTTGCACCAAAACATGGAAAGACAAAGAGGATTATGGTCACTAAACCCAGGCTGGGGGTTACTGAAATCTAAAATTAAACCTAATACAAAAGAAGACACAAAAATAAAGTCAATAATGGATGAACACCCCCGGCCTATAAAAGTGGATGGTAGACTAACAAGCCTATTGTCCATAAAGTTCCCAGGGTGAATGCTAAGTTAAATTAGTTAAGAAGACAGTTCAGAAATTCACTATGATTTAAGTGTTACAGATGCAGGAAGCAAAAAAATGGGATAGTCTGACTAACAGAAAATCTGGGGCATGAGTCCCCACAGAGATGGATATTAAAATCCCCCAAAAGCATTAGGGCTTTCCAGCAGGATTACCTTTCAGGGTTCCTCTATAAAAGAATGCAAAGAATTCAAATGATCCAGATTTTACCACCATAGTTCCCATTATAGGAATTAATTAATACCAATTTAGTAGCTATAGAAAACACAAATAATAACGCCTGCATGTAGGAAGCACCTATATATAGCTCCTTGAGTTTTGCATTGAGGTTTAGTGAGAGCGCAGTGATCAGACCACCCTTAGCTCTACCAAAAGGAGAGGTTGTGGCCAGCGAGATTGACTTGTATCCATCCAGGTGAAATGTATCAGTCACGTCCCAAGTTTCCTGCAAGCAGGTAACGCTATGGCGCTTAATAAAGTCAATTCAAAGGGAGTCTGATCTCTTGGTATTAAGGCCTGCAAGGTTCCTTCTAACAACCTCAAGGGCATTCATTCGGGGAGAGAGCTACACATGGATACTTTACTGGTGGCACCTTTGACAATGCCCACCCCTTCCCACTCCTGGATGTCAGTCAATCACAATCAGTCTGGGTGGCCAGGGGTTCAAACCTTTTAGCCGTGATCAGTGGATATTGCTGAACTAACTGCAAAGAAGGCCCCTGATCACTTGTGGCACAGAAAGTTGAGTGAGTTGCTGGAGCTGGTTTATAGAAGAATCGCAAGGACAAAATCTTTATAGCAGATTAATTTTTCATTGAAACCGAAAAATGTGCCAAGACTCCGTAAGCCATATTTGCTGTGTTGAAATTGACCACTACACATTCCCCCAACGTATCCTTCACGCTGTTCCCAATACAGCTGAAGCGCTGGGTCATATTAATATGTTGAGGGAGGTAATATCTTCTTCCACCCATATGACTATCCAACAAGTGCAGTACCTTATGTCTAAGTTGATGAGAGTTTTCCCTTAATCTGTTCTGAAGGGGGGGGGGGCATTCCTAAGACTACAGCGTAAGGTACAGCTGCGGGCGAGTGATTTATGACCAAATCTGGTGGGGGATTACCCAAAACCATAGGTCTATTGAGACTACTGGGCCACATGTTGGGAGGGATAGGGGGTAAAACAGGCTCAGAGGGAGCATCTACCCGGGGCGTAACCTCACAAGGGATCATCAAAAAACTGGAGGCAAGGAAGACCCCAGGGACATGATTTTGTCATCGTCCTTCCTTTCACCTGCTTCTGCTGAAGCCCTCAGATTCCATATTTCACACCCGTTGGACTTGGCCCTTTTTGCAGGGTCATCCCTGAACTTTTTGCCTTCCTCCTACATTTTTTCTGACCTGTTTTTGTTGGTTTTATTACTCTGGGCACTTTACCACTGCTGATCAGTGCTAAAGTGCATATGCTCTCTTTTGTAAATTGTGCTATGGATTAGTGACTCCATGATTGGCTTATTTGATTTACTTGTCAGACCCTAGTACAGTGCACCATGAGTGCCCAGGGCCTGTAAATCAAATGCTGCTGGTTGGCTTGCAGCACTTATTGTGCCACCCACAGAAGCAGCTTGTAAAATATGGCTCAGGCCTGCCATTGCAGAGCCTGTGTGCAGTCTGGGACTGCCATGTCGACTTGACAAGTGCACACACTTGCCAGTCCCTAAACCTTCCCTTTTCTGCATGTTAGTCACCCCTAAGGTAGGCCCAAGGTACCCCTGTGGGCAGGGTGCATTGTATGTGAAAGGTAGGACATGCCCTGGTGTGTGTGGCATGTCCTGGTAGTGAATTACAGCCAATTTCGTTTTTCACTATTGCAAGGCTATCTGTTCCCATAGGCCAGAATGTGCAGTTTGATTATAACATCTTATAAACATAACTGACCCTAGGAACAAGATAGAGAAATAAAGTTTAGTATGCCTGAACTCAGAATGTTAAAATACATCTTTTAGTGTGGGTGATTTTTACATTCTGTGTTTGAAAATACCACTTTTAGAAAGTAGGTATTTTCTTACCTAACCATCCAGTATGCCTCTGCTAGGTTTGTGTATTCCATGTCTGGTTTGTGAGTAACAGGAGGCTGGAGAGGGCTTTGGCTCCAGCAGTCTGATGAGTCAGGGCTGGGCTGAATAGGACCTGGGTTGAATAGAGAGTAGGAGGGAGGAGATTTCCTTTCACTGGCCTGAGCCTTCATAGAATAGAGAGTAGGGGGAGGAGATTTCCTTTCACTTGCCTGAGCCTTCATATAATAGAGAGTAGGGGGAGGAGATTTCCTTTCAGCTACCTGGGCCAGGTCTGCTTTCAACAATGCTGTCTCCACCTCCTGCCAGGAAGCTGCACCAGGGAGGACAGAACTGGTTTTGGCTGGGCACAGACACTCTCTGCCTTCAGAGAACAAAGGATTTTGCAGTATAAATATTGGGGCCCAGAACTTTAGACTACTTCTGGGAATCAAGACGAACCCTTTGCCAAGGAGAAGAACCGGAGAAGCTGAAGGAAGATTACTGCCCCTGAGCTGTTTGCTGTTTGGGGTTGCCTGCAGTGGTTACTTTATTGCCAAGGAAAGGCGAAAAGGAACTTTGTGTGTACTTTTACTATCTTGAGGAAGATCTCCAAGGGCTTGAAGCTGAGCTTGCCTCCTGTTCTGAAGTCTCAGGGACACAAAGACTTCACCACCAGCTCCCCCTGAATTTCCTTGCTGGGAATTCTACCTGCAGTGAGGTGCCTGCTGTTGTTTTGGGCCCTCTGGAGACTGCGTGTCGCTGGGAGCTGGAAGCGCGACGCAACGAGGAAGAAGCGTGTCGCTGCCGCAGAGGTTGCCATTGCATCACCGGAGAAGCGTGTCGCAGGGCCTGTCGCGGCTCAAGAGTCTTCCGAGTTCGCCGCACGGCAGTCGGGCGTGCACGCATCACATCCACGTTGTTGCATCGCATCAAAGACGCCATTTTGTCGCATCGCATCGAGGCGCCATCTTGTCGCATCATAACCGGAACGCAGTAAGAAACCGACGCATCACCTCCTCTCCGGTAAGGAACCGACGCATCACCTCCCCTGCGCTGCAGTAAGGAACCGACGCATCACCTCCCCCGAAGCAAGGAACCGACGCATCACCTTCCCTGCGACCCTTTTGTTTGTTTTGCGTTACGCATCCAAGGTACTTTGAGAGTAAAGTGTTGCATTTACCATCTACATTGAACTAAGCTATTTCTACCATTTTAAAGTCATATTTTTGGGGTACTGTATTGTGGATTTTTGCCGTTTGGTCTTGTGTTAAATCTAGTAAAGATTACTTATTTTTCTAACCTGGTGTGGTGTCCATTTGTATTGTTTTCACTGTATTGCTGTATGTGTTCACAAATGCTTTACACACTACCTCTGAGATAAGCCTGCCTGCTCGTGCCAAGCTACCAAGGGGGTGAGCAGGGGTTATTTTAGGAGTGTAGCCCCCTTACCCTGACTAGAAGCAAGGGCCCCTACTTGGTCAAAGGTACCTACCTCTGCCAACTAGAGACCCCCATTTCTAACAACACCTCATTATGGTAAACGAGGAGGAACTGTGGTTTCCCCTCCTCCCCTGCCCCAGAGGGGTCACCATGACCTTTACCAACAGTTGATAAACTCATTTTAGGGTGTATGTCAAACCTGAGCTGAGCCACAGATCTGACGGCACTTTCTGAAGGCACTTTCAATGGCCCCAGTTCTCTTTAAGCAATCCCCAAATGAGCTCTTTACCAGGCTCTCTGCCTTAGAGTACATTCCGTCTAAAAGGTTTTTGAACAGTGCCCCATCCTGCGGGGATAAGTCCCCTGTCCTCGCCTTGACAGCAGTTTTCGAAGCCTTAACAGAAACAGTCTTTGCAGGTATAATGTGTCTTGTCTCACTTTTAGGAGATGGAGGTTCAGCTTCCGAGTGTGATGAAGCCTCAATTGCCCGTGGAACAACACTGATGTGATTGGGTAGGGCATTTCTTCCTGAATTGACACACATTTGACCGTAGTGATCTGATCTGCAGCCTTTGGAACAGCTCCTTGTGGTCTTTTGAGAGAAGAACGAGAATTGCAACTAGCTACAGTCGCAGGAGTACCAGCAGAACTGCGAGAGTGCAGCGACTTTTAAAGCGCCAAGCCCAACCCCCAGTTATAGCAGCAGGATCCCGGGCTATTGAGTCCACTAGGCCTCACAACATTGGTGATACAAATAAAAGCACGTCCTGGTGCTTAGATATAATCTCTATTTTAACAGTACTTTAGTGATCGTCTCAAGGATATTGTTGTGTCGGTTACTGTCGCTGCGGCCTAGTCTTGACCGAACGAAAACTATGAAAAGAGACTGCCTGAAATGATTACAAACACACTCGTGGTAATGGCTAATTGACCTCAGGCCACGCCCCAGGCTCTTTTATTAATGGCCTCCTCCGTCCCTACGACGGTCGAGACCATCAGAATTTGAATACAGGGGGCGACAATAAAACACCCCTCTAAGGATTACAGTGGTGGACACAGCCCAGTCGAGTAAATGTAACAGATATAATCATTATTTGTTTTTGTAGGATTTGGGGGATAATAAATCATTACAAATACACAAGAATATGATAGAGACATTTGAAATTAACAGATCAATAATTCCTGACTGTCTGAATCCCAAGAATCAATACCCGTCACTTCCAATGAGGGCTCCTGGGGGTGGCATTCACAGAATGTCTACCCCCGGGCAGCTTCGGGCTAATAGTACGTTCCAGGACAGGTAGGTGCATGCTGATTGGTGGCGCGAGACGTTAGGCACTTTAGAATGCGACCATTACATTAAGGTTTGCCAGTTAGTCAGAGTTAGGCGGTTGAGGTAGGAGCTGTTGACTGACTTTTGTCTGTCGCATTACTTGCTTTGTTCGTTATTAAATTTAACAACGCTATGGCTGAGGCAGCCGTGTCTGTGAGGGAGGCGCTGCGTATGCTGTGTGAGGCCGGGAGGGAGGATTTAATTTATTTATGCGTTTTTATATAGCGCGGACTTTACCCGAGGGTGTCAGAGCGCTTCACAACAGGATCAGCAACATTACATAAGGAGGAGGATACAAATGAGCATAATACAAAGACAAGCGTTACATTGCATGAGGAAAAAGTGACAATTGTGCAAAAACAAACAAACCAAATACAAAAAGAGGAATAAGTTCCAATAGGAAAAAGTGACAGATGTGCATTAAACATGGGATACCAAATACAAATGGAGGTATAATACTGCAATAAATGGCAGTCACACATGACACACTGGGAAGGCGCTTCTATAGGCTTGGAGTACAGAATTTCCTATAGTGGAAGAACTTCCTTGAGGTAGTAGAGAGGGCGTGGATTCAGCAGGGGGTACATGGGGTACAAAATATATGATACATGGGGTACAAAATACACTAAAGGCAAAATACTGTAATAAGTGGCAGTAACTCAAAGCACACTGAGAAGGCCCTTCTATAGGCTTGGAATACAGAATTCCAATCATGGAAGAGCTTCCTTGAGGTAGTAGAGAGGGCGTGACTTCACAGGGGACTTATAATGGAGGGAACACGCACATAAAAACCAACACAACACATAAAATAAGGAATGAACAGACAAAAGTACAACTTTATACTGACGAGCGGACTTCCTAGAGGGGCCTAAGACCGAACGTATTAGTTCTGGAAGTGTCTTTGGAATAGAAGAGACTTGAGGTCAGCTTTGAAGATCCGGGTAGAGGAGGTGGCACGGAGCAGTGGGGGAAGCGAGTTCCAGATTCTCACCGCATTGCCCGAGAAGGATTGAGCCATCGATCTTTCCCTTTTGAAGACGGGGGGCTCAAGCAGAAGCTTTTCCGCATTGCGAGAAGGGCGAGAGCCACCGGACAATTTCAGTTTATTCGCCAGGTAACGAGGGGAGGACGTGTGTAAGGCTTTGTGTGTGATGCAGGCAGTTTTGTAAATAGATCTTGCCTCGATCGGAAGCCATCGCAGAGAGGACAGGATAGGAGTGATGTGGTCGCTTCGTTTAGACCCTGAAATGAAGCGAGCTGCTGAATGGAGGATGGATTTGAGAGGGGAGAGGTGGGATTTGGGTAGGCCAGTCAGAAGAGAATTGCAGTAATCCAGTCTTGAGAGAACCAGAGATTGTACCAAGGTTTTTAAGTCTTTCTCCGGGAAGAACCGACGGATCCCCCACAGAAGGCGCAGCTGGTACCGTGCATTCTTAGCAATAGAGTTGATGTGGGCGATTAGGTTGAGTCTTTTGTCGAGAATGACACCTAGGGATTTAGCGCTGTCAACAATGATGGGTTTGTTGTTGAGAAGGTTCAGCTGATCCATCCAAGATTGAACAGGAGGAGGTGAGAGAGAGGTAGAGAGGAGGAGGAATTCAGTTTTGGCGGGATTCAGAATGAGTTGGTGAGCTGACATCCAGTTGTGAATAGAGTTGAGGGTAGAATTGAGTAGGGAGAGATCGTGTGCGGAGGACACCTTAAGGTAGATTTGCGTGTCGGCGTGGGTGGGCTTCGAGAGACCAAAAAGGTTAGCTGCTAGTGGCGTTTCTGCAGCCGTTCTAGCATGCGCTTCCAGTGAAGGCTCCCCCATGGTGAGTCAGACAGATTTGAGCACATTAGCCGTTGAGGAAGAAAAGTCGAGCCGGCAGGCTCTTCTTACCTCCTCTCTGCCCAGTCGCTTATCCACAATGATAAGAGGGAGGGGCAGGGCATGCACACACACGTTGCAATGCCCTTCTTTAAACAGAAACAGGCTCCTTAAAGGAGCAAAGAGAATTAAAGGGGAAGTTTTGCAAGCAGAAAATAACTCAGCTTTGCTCCCTGGTGGTTTGTCCTCAAATGAAACCCAATCTATTAGTAATGAAGTGGCAATTTCAATGCTGGAAGGGAATAAAGCTATTCCTATTTTTGGTTAAAAAAATACCTCTCAATTGAAAATAAAAACGTGCCCAAGTCACTGGAAAGGAGCCTGTCGCCTATGGTGTGCAGTGAATCTGGTGACAGAATATTACAGCCATTAGCTCCTCAAGCTGAAGTATTAAAAACAAAGGTTCATAATAATATAGCTGTTTATAGTGGAAAAGAAAGGTCAGAGGCTCTGGGAATAGAAAGGGATTTTACAATTGATGAAACCAAAACGAATTGCGCACCACAGGGCAAGGATGGCAACGCTTCAAATGTATCAGGGAAATGGGTATGGGTCCCTAAAGAAATAGATAATGAAGCTAGATTAGCAGGTTTGAAAGGAAAAGAAGTTACAGAGTCAGCAAGTTTTAGCGACTTGCAGACCCACGCTGGGAAGATGCTGCGAAAAGAGATAAAGGGCAGTAAAAAATGGATGAACAGGTCTCAAACGTCCTGCAACAACATGGAAGATGAGACGGAGGATTTCTTTACGAATTTTCCCACGCCATTGGATACCAAACGTTCTTCATACTATTCTAAGGCAATTAATTGGAGGGTATATGATGGGGGTGTTGGGGACGGAGAATGTCCGGGTGGTAGCAAGAGAGTCAAAGATGTTCAATTTAGAGGGGTGGTAGATGAAGATGATGATGATGACTGAGTTTTTGGAGGAAGGGGAAATTGGTGATGAAGTGGAAGATGATAATTTTTCAAAGAATACTAGGTTGGGGTTGGGGGGAATTCTAAAAATCTGTCCAAAAATCATATTTTCCAGGAAAGTGAGAACGAGGGTACTTGGTGCAGAAGAAATGTGAGAAATAGAAAGCAAGATTGGGAGAGGAAGAAAAGACCAGCGACTGATGCGGACAATTCATTAAGAACAGGTGAGGTTCAGAAAGGTGATTTGAATAAAAAGGTATGCGTAAATAAAAAGATAATGTCCGAGGTTAACGTAGCAGACAAAAATGTGGGGACTGATGGTTTGTTGAATGATAATGAGAAAAGTAAGCGGCTTACTAAAGACAAAACAATGCGGGACAATAAAGAGAGTGGGGTTAATACTGACATTTCTAATTTAAAAGGGAGTCCAGAGAGATGCGATAACGATAAAGATGAAAAATCAAGGGCAGGGGGCTTGAAACGTCTGCCATATATGGGACTGTCAATGCCTTTAGGATCTCATTTGAGCAAAAATACTAAAGAAAAAATATGAAAAGGAGAATTTGTGGATGTTTTCAAATTACTCCACAGAGAGATTCAGTCAAAAGAAGGGTCAAGGGAGGAGGCATGGGAATTAGCAAAAAGACCAAGGGTTCCCACAAACATTGATTCTTGGACTTCAGCTTTCCTAATATTCACTAGTGTATATTGCGAATAGTTTTCTGACAGAGCAGTAGCAATATTTAGACACAATTAGGAAAGCTTATACGGAATTCGGGGGTTTTGCTTGGCTTCACTATGATGAAGAATTCCGAGCCAGACTAGTCCTTATACCTGAGAAACCCTGGGGCGAAGTTGACAATGAACTATGGGTTCAGTGGATGTACCCTCAGAGGCCTCCCCCTTCTATGCATACAGCGAGTGACTTGGCAGCGTCTCACCAGCCGGTAGACCCACCCCGGGGGGGGGGGGTTGGAATAAACCACAAACAGCTGTTTCAGGTGCCTGCTGGAACCTCAATAGAGGTTTTTGCCAAAAGAATCCCTGTAGGTACAAGCACGAATGCTCAAGGTGTGGTGGCAAACACATCGTCGGAGAACGGTGATAGGCAGATTGGACAACGGAGGCTCTTAGATGTAGTTGCACAGGGTGTAACTTAAAGACCCCGTTCCTATTACCAGTTCCGGGTTTGGAGAAATACTCTAATAACTCGTAAAGGACTTCTCTCCGACTGGCGAAGAGTCACCTAGTGGTATACATCCATTGGGAAATTGAGGTAAAACACACCCAATTGTGGGTGAGGACCAGATATATTAGGGATCTTTTACCCTGATGAATGCCAAAGTGACCCATAGAGGCATATCATAGTGGCAGAAACATGTTGGTTTATGCAGTAGGGGCATAGGGGTCGTTACTCCCCTGGAGTTCCCCTCCATGTTAATTTTTAATCCTACCAAGGGAACACAGGAATAATTAAAACAAATTGTGGTGTTCTCTAAGGTAGTTTTAACTTTATCTTTCCTGCACTTTAGATCCCTTTTGAGGGGAATATTCTGTCCTCTAATTTACTTTCCTTGAATCTATCTTTTGGCTTTTCTGACCCTTTTTTCACACTCTTCATCATTTTTTACAAAAAAATAAATGCGCTCCGTCCAGTGCGTTGGTCTGCGCCTGGACGTATGATGCGGCCCAATGATGAAGCATAACACTGCAAAGTGTGTGAGGGCAGTATTAAGAAATTTAAGACTTTCCCTTGCATTACTCTCATGAACTATGTTTTTTAGATGTTAGTGCTTCTCTGTTTAGTGAGTATTAACTTGTAGAAGGGGAGTCAGAGAAGGCTGTTTCCCTATTTCTCCTTGATTGTGACTTTAAGTGGTGGCAAACATGCCATATTGCAATGTTTCGGGGAACAATCGAGCTGGGGTGGTTTTGGCCAAGGCAGAGGGAGAGGCAATGCATTTCAGCCTGGACACAAGGGCTTTTACACCAATTAATGTAGAAAAGTTATGCTTTTGGTTAAAATGTTATCCTTACAGGGAAGAAGCAACCAGACTGGAATGGGGGTTCAAAGAAGGTTTCAGGTTAGGTTACCAAGGGCCCAGATGTCGCAGATTTGCAAAAAACTTGAACTCAGTAAATGAATATCCACAGGTGGTGAGACAGAAATTGTTAACTGAGGTGAATGAGGGGAGAATGGCGGGCCCCTTTGTGTCATGGCCATTACAGTATCTCATAATATCTCCGTTAGGTGTAATACCCAAGAAAACAGTTGGCGAATTTAGAATGATACAGCATTTGTCGTGGCCACAAGGTTTCTCTGTGAATGATTTCATAGCAAAAGAAGATACTATGGTCACATTTACATCACTAGACATAGCTTTGGGTCTGATAAGGAAAGCGGGCCCTAATGCAGAACTAGCAAAATGTGATATTAAGTCAGGTTTCAGGCTTCTACCAGTGCACCCGTTAGACTTCCCATTGCTGGGCATCCATTTTGAAGAACAGTTTTTTGTGGATAAGGTGTTACCTATGGGTTGTGCAATCTCATGCAATTTATTCGAGGTTTTTAGCACCTTCTTACAATGGTGTTTTTAATTCAGGACTGGCCATATTGAAGTCACTCATTATTTAGATGATTTCTTGTTTATTGGTACAGCGGGCTCCCATCAATGTGCGAAAGCTTTACACAGTTTTGAACTTTTGGCTAATGAACTGGGTGTACCATTGGCAGCTGAGAAAACGAAAGGTCCCGCATGCTGTTTAGTTTTTCTAGGAATTGAAATAGATACTATCAAAAAGAAAGTGAAAGAGATTGTAGCTATGTTAGAACACGCCAAATTGTCTCTTAAACTAACACTGAACGAAGTTCAATGTCTGTTGGGGCATTTGAATTTTGCTTGCCGAGTGGTAAAAGCAGGTAGAAGTTTTTGCAGAAGGCTTTGCCATGTCAGGCGTCACGTTACCGCATCACAGGATCAGAATATCAGCAAGCATGAGGGCCGATTTAGAAGTTTAGTTGAAGTTCCTTAGAGCGTTTAATGGCGTCACGATATGGTCACTAGACGAAGACTTTGTGTGGCAAATTCAAATATTTTCAGATGCCTCTGGTGCGAATGGCTTTGGACTCTTTTGGGAAGGCAAATGGTGTGCGGAGAAGTAGCCATCGAGATGGATGCCAGAAAAAAGGACCATAGCCTTTTTTGAATTTTTTCCTTTATTAGTGGCATTGGCATCCTGGGGCGAGAGTCTGGTAAACAAAACAGTGATGTTTCATGTGGATAACAGAACAGTGGTCGACTTGGTAAATGATCAGAAAGCCAAAGAAAGACACCTATTAAAACTATTACATAGATTTTTGTTGGGTTGCTTAATGCATAACATAGTTTTTAAGGTCAAGCATGTACCGGGAATCGATAATAACATCGCAGACGCATTATCTCGTTTCTAGTGGCAGATATTCCGTGGTTTGGCGCCCGGAGCAGATCTGCGGAAGACTCAGGTTCCCCAGGAGGTATGGGAGTTAGCAGAGTAAACGCTCAGCTCTTAGTTGAAAATTCCCTGGCAAAAAGCACCAAGATAGCTTACAGAAGAGCATGGTTAGAATTCATCGAATCAGGGGCTTCATTCAGAGCCCACAATCCCAAAGGCCTTGAGAAGCATAGGGAGGACATAATTAATTTCATCATGGCCAACATAGACCGGAACATTTCTGCTACAACAATAGCAGGAAAGGTAGCAGGCTTGAGTTTTTACTGGAAATTCTTTTGGGGCTACGAACCATCAGCAGGTGAGATGGGGAGAAGACTGATGCGAGGCTGGGCAAAAATTAAAAAAGAGGGGACAGTTTATACGAGACCCTATTTCGCTGAAGCTATTATTTGAAATGACAAATATTATCAGTTGTTTGTTTCTCTGATTTTGAATTTTGTTTAATTAAGTTATGCATGTGTTGGTTATTTTTTGGAGCCTTTAGAATTGCTGAACTTCTGGGTAAAGCAGGGAATGATGATCTCAGTGTTAAGAATGTGATTATTTATAAAGTATCAATAGGAGTTGTACTGACAAAAAATCCAAAACGGACCAAGTTGGTAAGGGAGAAAAAGTATTGCTACAAAAATTAGGTGGCCCGCTGTGTCCTATGAAAGCATGGTTAGAATTTAAGGCGGCAGGAGGTGCTTCATCTGATTTCGTTTTCAGGCACCAAGATGGATCTCCCCTTAACGCTTCACAAATGTTGGCAATAATGAGAAAACTTTACAAAAATTGGGAAAAAATCCTTTCAATTTTGGGACTCACTCTTTTAGAATAGGAGCAGCCTCTGAAGCTGCCAGGTTGGGTTTTTCCATCAAAGAAGTAAAGAATTTTGGGCGTTGGTCTTTCGACTGCTGTCTGAGATACATTAGAGAATTAGAAGGACCATGAAGTATTTTCCAAGCATATTAATTTTTTGTTTCTTTCTAGGTTGCGTTTTGGGTCCTTCATTACCTTCAAGGGCCATTTGGATAGTTGGACACTCCTTTGTAAAATGGGCGGCGAAACAAGCAGAAAAGAGACATTTTGGGAAGAATTTGGGTTTTTGTTTGGACTAAATATTTATTGATTGGTGGGGAAAAAGTTCAATGAAATGGGGTCAGTTAATGCCTTGTTTGAGCGAGTCATTATCAACAAAGAAACATCCAGAAGTCCTACTTATCCATCTGGGTGAGAATGATCTAGTTTAGCTATCAGGCCTGGGGTTACTAATAGAAATAAAATCTGACCTCAAGCTGATAATTAAATCGTGGGCCCAAACAAAAGTGATTTTGACGGCGCTCATGCCTAGAAGGGTCTGGAGAGGTGCAGAAAGATTCACAGCTGTAGAGAGGGCGAGTAGAAAGGTCAACAGAGAATTACATTGCTTTTGTAGCATCAATAGAATATGTTGGTTGTCCCATAACAATATTACCAAAGAGGATTTTAAATTTTTTCGTCATGATGGGGGTACATCTTTCCTTTATAGGCAATGAGATATACATTCTAAACATAAAAGAAACGTTATCGCAAATATTGGATATCAAGGCATGGTTTTAATGAAAAGGCTGTTAGCTGACAGCTTCACCCATCAACCACCCCTCCCCTTTTTTGATATTTAAAAAAAAAAATCAGTTCTGCATTTATAAGTAGAGCAAAACATTTTCTAACTATTTGGCGACAATTTTCAATGTTGAAATTTTTCTAAGTAAATCTCGTTGGTTTGGTATAGAGAAGTTCATGCATACTTACAAAAAGAATTCAAGGGGGGGACAGGAAAAACACCTATGTAGGGTTTTTCCTGGTGGCAAAATTTGAGGAGCTCAAGACAGGCAGGAAGGGTTGGGGGCATTCAGACTAGCTTCGGACAGAGGGAAACGGGAGCGAGGAATGAGGCAAGAGGAAGGAAGGGGACGAAAGAAAGGGGTTGGGGAGGAGGCTTAGTTAGAACAATGTTGGGGAAGTTTGTTGTGGAGAATCGTTTAGGGCGGGGGGTGATAGAATATGACTCTGTATTAGTGAGGCCTTGTTTCATTGTTGTAACATCTAAAACTGCTTACCTGTCCAATAAAGCGGCCTTTTACCCCAACTGGCCTGGTTGGAGTGCTTATTGCCCGATGAGGGCTCCTGGGGGTGGCATTCACAGAATGTCCACCCCCGGGCAGCTTCGGGCTAATAGTACGTTCCAGGACAGGTAGGTGCATGCTGATTGGTGGCGCGAGACGTTAGGCAGTTTAAAATGCGACCGCTAAGGTTTGCCACTTAGTCAGAGTTAGGCAGTTGAGGTAGGAGCTGTTGACTGACTTTTGTACCTCCCACCCACCCTACAAATTTTTGCAATATAGATGTTTTTTGCTTGTGGGTGAATTTTAAGTTTAGGTCATTTATCGTCGCTTGGACAGGTGGCAGAATTTGAGGAGATCGAGACAGGCAGTAAGGGTTTGGGATATTCAGACTAGCTTCGGACAGAGGGAAACAGGGGAGCGAGGAATGAGGCAGGAGGAAGGCAGGGGACATAAGAAAGGGGTTGGGGAGGAGGCTTAGTTAGAACAATGTTGGGGAAGTTTGTTGTGGGGAATCGTTTAAGGGCGGGGGGTGATCGAATATGACTGTATTAGTGAGGCCTTGTTTCATTGTTGTAACATCTGAAACTGCTTACCTGTCAAATAAAGCAGCCTTTTACCCCAATTGGCCTGGTTGGAGTGCTTATTTCCCGAATTACAGCTCTCCCAGTTTCTCGAATATGGTTAGCATTATTTTAGGCGGGGGTGGGTGGTATAAGTCATTTTCTAAATCGGGGCAAATGATTCAGTTGACAGGGGCCTTCAAGGACAAGCAAACCCCAAGCCTTCTCGGATAAACGGCTCTAATCTCTGATTGGTGCTTAACCAATGATCTTCAACTGATCCATGAACAGTAATAGGCATCAGTGCTCTGGCAGATCATTGTATCAGCACATGTTGTGTTAATGCTGTTGGAAAAATGATCCTTCCAGAGTTTCTTTGGACGTGATTTTTGTTGCCTTCGATTTAATTTGAAGACCCTCTAATCTTATAAGGACCTCTTTGGGGGTGTGATATAGGGATGATGAGGTGCAATTATACCAGTTGGGGACAATAACGTGTCTTACTGCGATCAGATGACTGCTTACACTATTCAAAGAGAACAGGAGAATACAGACATTAAATGTTGTTTATCTAACTTGGTAAGTTTCAAAATGGTCAAATGCGGATACTTTTCACTTGAACTGCAACAATCAAGTAGATGGGTCCTTTTTCAGAATTGTGAGAAAGATAATCATTAATATACAGTTGTCATTGCACCTACATTTTAAATTAGGCTTTTAGTAAAAAGAAAGTCCCTTGAGTTTGTGATTTTTAACATTCGCTATTTCCTTGATAATTGTCCTTCCTGTTGTTGGATCTACTGGTTAGTGTCCGTCTGTTAAAAATCACCCAAGATACCTCTCTTAACCAAATATGGAGGGAGGGGGTCGTTGCCTTCTATTGTCTGGCAATGAGAAAGTCTGAGTAACCTTTGATATGTGGTGAAGTTGCAAATTTGTTCCCAACATATAATCAAGGATCTAATCACTGTGCCAAATAACAGTATCTACAATGGGCTAATGCTCTTCAATGTAGTATTACTGTATTGTAGCATTTATATAGCGTTTTACACCCCATGATGGGGGTCACACAGCTGGGGTACATCCAAAGACTAGCTTCAACTATAAAAAAGAAAGTGTCTAGGTTTCTCCTTTGATAACAAAATGTCTCTTGAATCCCAAGTCTGAAATGTAGCAGTAATGCTTCTCAGTAAGTAAATGGCTTAAAGCCCATTCTTCTTCTGCCTTTGGACCATAGGGCACTGGCGGTCGGTGCCCAGACTAACCCCAGGACGGAGTAATGCAACTGTCTGTATGACGTTTTATCTCAAAGGCATTAGGGGGCTTATTTACAAGCCCCTTGCGCCGCCGGCGCGTCACTTTTGATATGGGAAAATGTGATGTACCGGCCGCGCAAAGGGCTTGTAAATAAGCTCCTAGGATGATTGCAGAGAGTCCAAAATACGGCAGTTTGTGAAGTTACTGGACTTAAAAAGAGAGATTCCCCCTCCCATGCCAGGAGGTCATTCACTGACTCCCAGCCACTGACCAAATCAGATTCAATACCTTTTCGGTGGCATGCCCAATTCTCCGAAATTCCCTGGCAGTGCAACTTTGACTGCTACCCTCTCTCGCCAACTTTAAGGCAGCCTTAAAAGTCTATCTTTTCTAAACTCCAGAAAAAGAACAGTCCAGGGACCTAATTCAAGGTAGTGTGCGCCTAAGATGACATCATTCATTTAGTCACAAAGTGCTGTCATTTGCATTGGGATCCTGGGTGCCCTTTTCACAGTAGGATTGATAAGGACGTAGCTAGACATCTATGAGAGGTGTTGGCTGAGGTGCATGAGATATGGAGACGTGCTGTGAGACACACACATGCAAATATGGAATCATTTATTTAGGGTTTAATTATCAATGTAATTATGAACCTGGGAAGAGCAAGGTTTTAAATGCTGTCCGGAATTCCAGTTTGTTGTAGGTTACTTCTACTCCTACAGGCAGTGAGTTCCATATGTTAGCGGTTTAAGCCAGAAGGAGTTTCTATCAATAAGACAATTACTAAATGAAGGGACAAACAAATGGAGCTAGCCAGGATCAAAGAGCTCTGGATGAGTGGTAAATACTGAATGAAGAGGGGAACTTAGCTTTTAATGGCACTGTATGGTTCACACATTGCTTTGAAAGAGATGTATCTAGCCACGTGTAGACATTGCAGAGACTGAAGTGTAGATGAAATGACAGACCTGATATTGAGATTAATAAGTTGCCTTGCAGCTGGGTTCCTGATTTTCTGGCTTTCGCATTACTTGGAGGGATGCCTTGAGATGTATGCCATTAACATAATGTAGTCAGGATGGTACTATGTTGATGGTGGCATCTGTTCTTTGGTGGAAACCTAGACAAGGGAAGATTTGACATATACGTCCCATCATGTAAAGGATCCCCTTGTAACTTGGTTCACTTGAGGAATCAGGGAAAAGTTTGTATCCATCATCATGCCTAGACTAGAAGGTGGGCTGAGCTCTTTTGCTCAGATGGCGGATAGGTGATCTATTTACCATAGGCTAGTATTTCAGTTTGTAATGTGCTTATTTTTAGGTGATTCTTTAGCATCCAATTATCAACCATTAGAGTGATTTGGCCAATGGCTTGAGCAAGGTTGGATGGGCACTGATGTTTTCAGCATTATAGTAGCAACTGATGTAGTCTTGGGGTGATGATGGATCCTTGTAGTATTATGACTATTGAGGAAAAAGGGTCAAAGCATGGGTAAGCTACACAAAGAATGAGGTACATGTTAGTGATGGAGCAGGAAATCCAGCAAAGGACAATGTCTTGTATGCCTGTATGTTGGAGTCTCTAGAGCAAAGTAGAATGATGGTCCATCTCAGAGGTGGCAGAAAGGTCTAATCTGCTGCTACTCCATGTTACTCCACTGTAGTCTTCGGGTTTCAACTCCCTCCCTTCACCTCAAAGCCCAAGCACACCATCTGCGGCATCCCGCAAGGCTCGTCCATCAATCCCACCCTCTTCAACATGTACATGACGCCGCTAGCAGACATCGTCAGAGCCCACGACGTCAACATCATCTCCTATGCCGACGATGGCCAGCTCGTCCTCTCACTCTCAGCGGACCCCGCTATGACGAAAATCAACTTTCACAACTGCATGAAGAACGACTCAATCTGGATGAAAGACAACTGCCTAAAACTCAACACAAACAAAACCGGAGTATTGATTTTTGGCAGCCACACCTCCTCGTGGCTATTGGAACGTGGACCCACCCCCACTCCGAAAGATCACGCCCACATCCTCGGCATCATCCTGGACAGCGAACTCTCCATGAAATGACAGGTCAACACCGTCTCCTCAGCCTGCTTCCACACGCTCTGCAGAATTTTCAAATGGCTGCCCACCAGCACCAGGAAAACAATGACACAGGACCTCATCACCAGCTGTCTGGACTACGGCAAAGCAGTATATGTTGGCACCAGCGGCGAGCTCATGAAAAGACTCCAGGCAATCCAGAACACAGCAGCCAGACTAATCTTCAACCTGCCCAAAAGGACCCACATCTCCCAGCACCTGAGAGACCTCCATTGGCTCTTCATCCAGAAGAGATGCCATTTCAAGCTCCCGACCCACGCCTACAAAGCCCTCCACGACCAAGGACCGGTTTACATGAACCACCGCCTGAACTTCCACCAGCCACCTAGAAACCTATGCTCTGCTCACCTCGCCCTTGCACAGACACCACACATCCACCGCTGCCGCACTGAAGGACGATCCTTCTCCCACTGTGCCGCCAAATCCTGGAATGCCCTTCCCCTCCACCTTCGAACAGCACCCTCATTGGCAGACTTCTGGAAGGGACTCAAGACCTGGCTCTTCGACTGAGGCCCACAGCCCAGCACCTGCATAACCTCATGGGTGATAAGCTGTGCTACATGAGAACAGTTTGATTTATAGTCTTGAGGGATCCTATGTCTTAATAAGTACAGATTCCATTCTCCAACCAGGGTGGAATCATATTTAGATATTTAAAAAAAGTCTTCTGTGTAGGCTGTAGTTCAGCATCTCTTACAATCAGCGTATCTAGGAGAGTACCATTGTATATGGCTGATAATTAAATGGGAGCCCTGGGTGGAGCTGGGATTTTTTAATTGAATCTGTTTGATGTAAGCAGCTCTGTTTTCTTTGGGGGAATAGGCCACATGCAAGCTGAAGGTGAGGCTAACTGCAAACATATGAGCAGAACAAGGGTTCTCCGGTGATCCTGATGTTCCACAAGCTTTTGTGAAATCAGCATTCTGATATATAAACAGAGAATTAAAGGAGTGTAGTCTCTGCCTAACGGGTTGATAGGTCTAGATGTGTGATTTAAACTGCAGGGCCTCCATGACATCTGCCTCTAGAAATCTGTATATGCTTTGATGATGAAGTGGTCAGATTGGAAGTCACTTAGTTCTTGTGTATGATTTTGGAGGTTGAGCACTTTGGAATCAAAAATTAATTGATTATCTTGTGACATTCTCTTGTTAGACATGTAGCTTCATACATGCAACAGAATTTGTGAATCCTTTTTCCCCTTCTGAATGTGGCTTTGATTGTGGAGTAATACTGCTATGCTTATCTTACCATTGGTTTATCTTTTTAATGAATTTCCAAGGAGGTTTTGTTAGATTTGAGAAATTTCAGCTCTGGTGTCATCCATTTGGCTTTCTGGTATTGAATTAGTGGTCGTGGTGGTATGATGTTGTTGAGGATGGATGTTAGCCAGTGCCAGTAATGGAGCAATTGAATTGAGATGATTGGTTGTTTTTTTTTATGCAGATGTAGGTTGACGAAGAACGTGGCTGGATCAAGTTTTTTTGCTGTAAGGAAAGATTTGTGGAGATTGAAACAAATTCTAGCATGAGCAGTTAAGGTGAAGTGCTATTTGCCAGGAACTGATGAAGTTCTGAGGGGCAACATTTGCATATAGGGTATGGCCAGCTGCAAGGCTAAGACCATAGATTTAACTGGATTTTGTGATTCCGTATTTACTAGCAGACATTTGGCTATGCGCAATTCAGGTTCAGCAGCTTCTTTTACGTTCATATTTAAGTCACCAAATATGAAGAGTTTGGATTCTTCTAGAGTAACCATGTAGGGAAGATCTCTGGAGTGATCAGGAAATGCAGGATTGCAAGGCAGAGGATTGTAGATGAGGTAATCTCAAGATGTGAAGGGAGGAGATACTGAAGAATACTGCAGCAGAGATTTGCGTTCTGGAGTGTTGTAGTTTGCAATGAATTTTGGAGGTACCGTGTTTTTGTGGATGAAAGCTAATCCTTCTCCAGCCTTCTTTGACAGGTGATTTCTCATGAGGATTTTGTAGCTGGCAGGTATGGCTTCATGTATGATTTGCCCTGTGTCATTACTTAGCCAGGTTTCAGTGATGAAGGGCAGGCCAGTGCTAGAGTCTGAGATCAGACTGTACATATTAATGTGATTCTTGACACTGGAGAGTTGTGCAATCATATTTAATGGTAAGAGAGGTTTATATTAGGTAAGGTGGTTATATGGGTAGGAAGAGGAATGTAGAGTCACTCTTCCAGTTAAGTTGGCTGAGGAGTAACATTGCATGATTAGGAGAGGGAGTGCAGAGAATTGAAAGTGTAGAAGGGATGGGTGAGTTAGTTCAGTAAGGGTATAGGGGGGTTGAGGATATAGGGTCCATGATGGGTGAGATGAAATTTTAAGTGGGAAATGAGAGGTGCAAACAAAGATGAAATAGATTTGATAAACGGTCTGCTTGCTACAGGAGGGTGGGTGAGGGGGAGATGTATGAGAATTATAGCATTGAAGAAGGGGTGTGCAGGAGAGGAAAGAATGAATACCAGAGGGGTTGTTAAAGGAGAGGAAATAATTGGTAGGGATGGATAAAGATATATCATTCGTTTGGGACGGCATATGTTTGTGTGGAAGTAAACAGTTGACAGGCAGAAAGTGAACTATTACAGAAGGGATGAGGAAAGAGTACGAAGGGGAGATAAAGGTAAACATAACGAGGTAGGAGAGGAGAAGGAAGATCAGAGAAAGGCTGGAGGTAGTGCTGGGTTTGGGAAAAAAGAGGTTGCACTAGGATTAACAGGGTGGGGAAGAAGTTGGTGAAGGTAAGGGAGGAGAGCGGAAGTAGGTAGTAAAAAGACTGACATTCACATTGCATAGTAGGTGAGAATGGTGGGATTTTGTTACATATTTTTATCTGTTTACAAAGCAGTAGGTATACTATGTAACAAAATGGATCGCTTTCAAGATCAGAAACTGTGTAGAATGTATTATGATGTTGACACTTTGGTGATTTTAGGTATGAGGTGTGTTCATTGCATCAGGTGGGACTGAGGGTCTGGTACCAATAACTGAATTTTGACTTGAGGCGTGCTGCTTAGCTCTGAAGTAATGGAAGCTCTGTTAGCAGACACAGCAAGAGATTGATAGGAAACCAACTGAGATTCACCATTTGATTTGTTTACTAGTGGTGAGATCTGGAGCAGCAGAATCTGAGCTATCAATGCCATATAGAGATTGTGTTAGGAGCATATCTAATTGAGGTTGCCATTTTAGACATGAACTTATGTTCTTAGCTCTTGAGCAGCAGAGTTTGGCTACCGAAAGCAGCTAAAATTTGATATGGCATGGACAAACTGTTTTAGTAAGAAAGTGGTGATTTTAGTCTGAAGCATGAGAGGCAGACTTTGCAGATGGAGTTTGCAGATGGACATTTTGATTCTAAGACGGAAGCTCAGATGGCAAAGCTTCTGGAAGTAAGTTCGCCCTTTGAGCTGTCTGGGATTGGTTAGATCTTAGAGGAAGCTCAGCAAACAGGACCAGCTAGAAATGTTTTTAGGGGTATATCCAATAGAGGTTGCTGTGTTAGATAGTTGATGATGTTCTTGGCTCTATGGTGGCAGAAGCTGGGCTACCAGAAACAGCTTTAGATTGATAGGATAAGGAGTGGTGGATGATTTTCATATTTAATTCAGGAACTATTGATTTTAGGATTTTAGTCAGAAGCAGCACTGGTAGTAACTTCCAGGAATGATTGATTCTTGTGAAATTAGTAAAGTGATGTTGACCCCCAGCAACAGAAAAGGATCCCATTGCAGTGAGTCTGTGTCAAATAAGAGCTAAGGAGCAACCCTAGTAGTATTAAAACGGGCACCCTAGAAGTATGTCTGAGAGTGAACCCAGGAGTGGCTAAAGCTACAACACAGAATGTAAAAATAGAAGTCACACACATGTGGCTATGGGTCAACCCAGCCAAAACACCTCATATACAGCCTTCGTACAGTAAAAAGACACCACCATAGTGAGTCTGTAGGTCAACTCATGAACTGCTCAGCCACAGCTCAAGGCTGATTAAATAGACCACTCCATAGTGGCACTATGGGCCAACTGAGGAATGGCTAAGGCAGAGCCCAAGGAGTAATAACTAGACACTGCAGTAGTGCATTTATGGAGATTCCCAGAACTGACAAAAGTTATACATAGACTATATAAATATGGACTTCAGAAAGGTGGTTTTGCTTCTTCCTGAACCTTTAAATTTAGACTTCTTGGGATTTGCCACTAACTTATCTTTGATGTTGTTTCCTGTATTACTTTATGCATCTGTGTTGGGGAAATTGTTTTCTCTACCTGACAGGGTTATGTAGCCTTTCTAGCCTTCTTTGACTTTCTTAGGCTTGTACTTTAGCATTAATTTCTTGCATGTGTGTCAGTTTTTATGAAACTCTAGGAAATTTCCCAAATTGGTACATTTGTTGGATGTGGTCATTCAATAGTTTAGCCCTCTATCCCTTGGAACATAGACCAGGTTTTTGCATTGTGACCATTAATTGTATCACAACCAAAAAAGCATGCAACACCAACATAACACAAGTACAGTAAAGCAATCACAACATAACCACACATCAAAAACACACAGAAAACATATTGCAATCACACACATCTATTTCTGATCTACCAAAACTACTCACTGTCTCCCTTAAAGTATATTGCTTTTTAGACTCCAGGGCAACACATACTCTTTAGACAGAGTCCTTAGGTGTACGCTATGACACTCAACAGCAGTCCATTTTCAAACACGAAGTATGTGTATTTATTTTTCCAAAAACTCAAAAACAATAATGGTCAGCTAGTAAGGTCATAAACTATGTGCAATGTCTACCATCTAAAATCAACTATATTCTGCAGTTATGGTTACTGGGACATTATTAAGACAGTATATGAGTTGGGAGTGCCTGATTTTGGCTAGGGAGAACCAGCATACAGTCAGAAGTTGTTACTGACTGTAAAACACCTCATGGAGATTTCTCTTGAAAGAATGGTAACCTTCACCCACACTATGTGTCATGGTTCAACATCAGGTTCCTCCTCAGAGTGCCTGGATTTGTTAGTGCTCCGTGGGCTAATAGGGAGTTCTTTTGTCCAGGCGTTGTTATTTTGCAAATCTCTGAGCTTGAATGTATTTTGAATGACAGAGATCACAGTTGGCGACACCACTTTGGGTCTACAAGGCACAGACCCTAGGGGATGATGCTTCAAGAACAAGGAAGTGAGAATGGCAGTACTGAGGGCAGGGAAAATCCATCTTGTGCTACATGTGATTTGTTTTCCTAAAAGACACCAGTCATGCAGCATACCCTCGCTCTATTTAGCACATATGAAAGATTCACACGCGGATGTGAGGGCCTCAGTTATGGATTCTCACATTATTTCTAACAAGAGGGTCACGAGTCACCCTACCATCATGGGTGCACATTGAGGGTATCCCAATCCAGCAGGGCTCAGTATTTTCTTGGTTGGATCATGTTCAGTAATCTTAAAGATATTGAGAAAACTGGAGACGCGCGAGCGCGTGGATCAAGATGGCCGCCCCCGGTGAGTTTCTCACTGCGTCAGCCCTTATTCGACGGTTTATTGGCGTTTATTAGCCAGAATTTCATCAAAAAATTATTGGCAGCAACGTTTGGAGGCTTGTACTAACCGGTGAGGTGTTTTTCCAGCCCTGAGGAACATCGGAAGCTGTATTTCTCCCATCTTGGTTCTGCCTTGATCTCTTCACTCAGGTAAAGCCCAGCATTCCAGTCAGGGGGGGGGGGGCGGAGTAATACTCTGGAAAGGGCGAGCCTTCGGCCTAGTCACTCCCACAGTCAGTTTTAGCTGCTGCACCTCCCTTTATTGAAAGATTTTCTTTATTATTAATTCTCTCCTGCATATTTGATTCTATTTGGCTGCTGAAATCCATTTTAAGAAATATGGAGACCAAAAGGCTCAGCATAATAAAAGGAAACAAAATATTTCTCCTCCTGTTAAATCTAAAGTGGTGGAATCTAATGAACCTTCTTTGGCTTTACTACTTGATGAGATTCAGGCAATTCGCTCTAGCACTGATACTATTGCGTCAGGGATTAAAAACTTATGAAAAGATATGGCTAGTATGTCAATGAAAATATCTGACAATGCAATTAAAATTCAAGCCAATAAAGTCAAAATTGAGACTTTCTCACCGCTTGTGGCAAAGATATCTCCTATGTCTAATCTTCTTCTTGATTTGGAAAATCGTAACAGACAGCATAACCTGCGTATTTTTAATTTACCAGATGATGTAGAAGGTAATGATTGCAGGCTATATTTGGAGAATCTAATACCTGGTCTTTTACGTATAACATTTCCTGAGAAATTTGAAATAGATAAAGCTCACAGGATTCCTTCTCATCGTAATCGACATCATACTAAGCCGAGACAAATGATCTATAAAGTTTTATGTCACCATCATTTAGTCTTGATAAGAAAAGCGTCACAAGAGATTCCTTCCTTAATGGTAAACGGTAATAAAAATTTTATTCACCAAGGCTTTGCTAAACAAACTGTTAAGACTTGCAAAGAATTCACTGACATTCGTCCACGGTTCCGAAGTCTTGGATTTAAATATGGTCTTTTTGATCCTTCGACAATGCGAATCTGGAAAGACAGTTTTTCAAAATCCTTTAAGCGCCCTGAAGACCTACGGACATTTTTGGATCAACATTCCCAGCTTCCTATGGATACACATGAGACAGCTACTTGAATATTAATGCATTATTTTTTCTGGCTAACCTAATTGTTTAATTCCTTACAGGGCTCCATTTCCCTGTGCCATCATTTCAGTTCCATAATTTCATTTTTATTTTTATTAGAAAATGTGATTGTTTTCAGAATATACACACAATCACAACCACAGCTCGTAGCCATCCCATCCACCCTCACCCATATCCAGTTTTCACAGTTCGTCTCAATCATCTCCCCAGTCCAATCCATAATAGTCCCGTCATTTTCTCCAGATCTTCCCATGTGTCCGAGGGCAGCAGCAAGCCTCATAGATAGGCCTTTCTAGCTAGATGCACCAATCCACTCCAGCTCACCATTCAACCATTGTAGGGGTATGTGCCGAGTCCTACTTCCAAGCTACGTGGTGTTTGGTGTCAACAGGGCGACCCCTATTTTTATTTTTTAAAATTGCAGTTTTATATAGCACAAACTCGACCTGAAGGTATTGGAGCGCTTTACATGCGCACCAGTTACATTACACAAGGACACATTCATTTTTGGTAGGCACTGGGAGATTAAGTGATTTGCCCAGAATCACATGATGTTGAGCAAACGCTGAGACTCAAACCTGGTTCCCCAGTTCCAAGGTCGGCAACTCTGGCCGTTAAGCCACATCCAAACTTGCTCCACACTGGTAGCTCCAAGGTCGTCTAACAGCGCCAAGAGGGCAGTCCGAGGGGTAAGCACCAGCTCCCTGCCCAACACCAATGAAAGCTCATGCTCTATCCGTTGCCAGTAGCGGGCCAACAAAGCACAGGACCAAACCATATGAAAGAAGTCAGCTCCAAGAGTTGTACAGCGAAAGCAAGTAGGTTGTGGAATCCTGCTGGCCTGGTGTAGCCGTACGGGAGTCATGTAAGTGAGGTGCAAATAGTTATGCTGGACCAAGCGCGTAGATGTGGCCAGGTCCCTGGGGGCCATCCGAACATCTATCTAGTCGGCAGCATCTAGCTCACCCCTATAGCCCTCCCATTTCAGCTTCAATTTGAAAAAGTGATTTGGAGCATTAACAACCAAGGATCGATAAACCTGTGAAATGGCACCCTTGTCATGTTCCCCAGTCAGCAACCTGGCCTCAAGGGGACCAAAGTCAGGAACAGCGATGTCAGGGGGATTGTTTGTGGCAAGGGCATGTCTCAACTGTAAATATTTGTGGAAATGAGTGTGGGAGAACTGGTACCACTTCTGGATCTCTAGAAACGTCTGTATGTGACTACCTGACCATACACCATCCAGATGAGTGATTCATATCCTGTCTCATTGTGAAAGTTCCTTAAGTCAGACCCTCCAGGATTTCGCGATTTGCAAAAAAATCGCGAAATCGGCAGTTTTGTAAAAATGCCGCGATTTTTACAAAACTGCCCGCGAAATTTGGACGGTTGGTGGAAGGAGGCCCCTTTTAGGTCTGTGTTGACAGTACAGCTGTCTGCAATGCCAGTATGTGTGGCTTATTGGTTAGGCCTTTGCAGGCATCAGCAGATAAACGTTACAACAATGTGAATGCTGCAGCAGGTGAGATGGTACATGCTCTAGTGGCTGAGAAGTACATGCTTCGTGTCTATTCCTGCACGTCGCTCTCGTGGGGAACAGGGGGCGGCTTTACTCCTAGAAGTAACCTCCTCCCCGGGGAATCTCTGGTAGATGCCGGAAAAGCGAGATTTCGGACAGCCTGAGCATCCTGGGGGGGGGGGGGGGTGATGTGACAGACAGCTGACAAAACCCACAGCGAAGAGGGACCAGGGGCAACTGCGGGCATTTAAATGAAGAACAAACTGCGAGGGACGGAAAGATGTGCAGCTTGGAGAGGGGGGATGAAAAGGAAGAGTTGAAGGAGCTGCGAATGAGATGTGAGGACGAGGATTGGAAGAGGAAGAGAGGGAGAGGGAGAAAGAGTGAGGGGACGCGAACAGGGGAGGGCTGGAGGATGTAGAGGCGAGGGAAGAGAGATTGGAGGAGGGGGAAAGGTGAAGAGAGAAGAAGGGGAGAGAAGGGTGAGATGTGAAGGAAGAGTGAAGGAGCTAGAAAGGGGAAGGTTGGAAAGAAATGGAAGGTGTGAGTTGGAGAGGGTGGGAAGGAAGATAGAGATGGCAAAGGAGAGATGGGATAGAAGAATTAGGTGTGCGAAAGGAGGCCAAGGCTAAAGAGGGAAGGGAGAGGCCTTGAGAGGGGCAGAACGAGGTTGAGATGGGGAAAAGAGGAGCGGAAGAGATGGGAGAAGAAGGGAGAAAGAGTACAAGATGTAGAGAGCGGTGGAACAGGAGAATAGAGATGCGAGGAGAATGAGTAAAAGGTTCCCCGAGCGGAAATAGAGGGGGGGGCGGTGAGAGCTTGAGAGCTGAAGTGGGGGAGGGGGGCAAAGAGGAGGGAAGAGAAGAGGAGGAGAGGTGGGGAGATGGAATATAAACGAGAGACAAAGATAGAAGAGATGGGAAGACAAAGGAGAAGTGCGGGAAGTGAATGCGCGAGAGAGGCGGGAAGGAATAAGTGAAATGTGGGGAGGGAGGGAGCGAAAGATGCGGAGGGAATGGGAGCCAGAAGTTAAAGAGGAGAGGGGAAGAGAACTAAGAGGACTCGAGAAAGTGTAAACGGTGTATAGAAGGATGAAAGAGAGAGGAAGAGGAGGGACGCCTGGGAGGAGGAATAAAAGGGGTAGAGGGAAAGCTAGAGAGGCGGAGACGTGAGGAGAAGAAGAGAAGTAACCCAAGGAGACGAGAAGAGGGAATAAGAAAGGGCAGGGATAAGAGGGGTGAGTTAAAGAGAGAGAAGGAGAGGAAGAGAGATCCAGGGGGAGAGAAGAGAAAATGGCTAGTAGTTCGGAGGTGGAGGTTGGACAAACTGAAAGCAGGAGGGAAAGGCATGAAAGGAAGAGCCGTGCACTGAAAAGAACCGAGGCAGAAAATTGGAGTGAAAAAGAGAACAAAAACAACGAAGAAGAGAACAGAGCGAGTAAGGAGGAAAGAGAATTTGAAAGAGAACGATAAGAAGCACTGGAGTGGGAATTATAGGGATGAGAAGTGATGGAAGCAAGAACAAAACTGAAAACGAGAAAAGAGAAAGGGGAGGAAGGAAATAAAGAGAAAGGGAAGGGGCAATGAAAACAGAGTAAAGGAAGAGGAGCGACAAGGATTGAGAAAAATAACAGAAAAGCAAGAAAACGAAGAGAGAGAAGGAATGAGTCAACGATTGAAATGGAAATAACAGAATTATTGAAAGAAAGAGAAGGAGAGAAAACGGAGAGAATGAACAAGGGGACTGACCGGAGAATGACATTGTGAGTGGCAAAAGGTAGGTGCCTGAGGAAGAGGTGTCCTGCCTCACGGATCCGTAGGCAGCGGTGCCTCAACAGGGGTGCATACATCGCACTAGAACATCCCAGGGATAAATACAGCTCCCTCCCACGAGGTTAGGACTGGAGCTGTGCTTCTGTAGAGCTGCAGACACTTTAAACATGCCTATTTCAAAGTGGAATACTCTGCTAAAACAGCTTCCATTGATTTCAGGCTGAAAATGAATGATTATGAGTAAAATAAAGTGCCGCAAAAATGCCGCTAAATTTCCATATTTGTGCCGCAAAATTTTCATATTTGTGCCGCTAAATTTGCTAATCCATGCCGCAATATCCTGGGGGGTCTGTTAAGTGTTGCAGTGTGATGCAGCCACGTTCACTGTCAGAGGGGTGTCATCCCTGTTAGCCTCTGATCCCAGCATGTAAGGTCACGTGCAGTGCTGCCCGCCATGCTAAAAACACCACCTTAGTGATCTCCGGGGGGAAGCGAGGGATCGGGTCCCAATAAAAGACAGCCAAGATCCTATGTAGATCCAGGACAGTTAATTCAGCCCGATAGGTCGGGTCATCCCAGCCCCCTCTGATCTAGTCATTAAGGACCACCACCTGTGAGGCCAAGTAGTAACAGTCGAGATTGGCCATTCCTAGACCCCCATCATAAGGTGACCATGCGAGGAGTGTAGTGTTTTAGTTTGGACCCTGGCCCGTGTATTACTGGAGGAGACCGGCTTCTCTATACACTAGCATCATAAATCAGCCCATAGAGGACTTTAATCCCATGTGAAGTCTTGGAGTAGCTCCAGCTACATGAGTCTGTCCAGTGGGCACCTTTTGGCCCCTACCTAGAGGCAAAGGGCCATCAGTCTTACTAGTTCGACTTCCACTTAGAGGACTTTGCCCCACGAGTGTCCTCACCTACCTACCCTTGAGTTCCATCTTATCCTTTGGCTACTTCCATTTGCAGTATTTTTGCCTCCGACTACAATTTTGCGTAATGTATCATAGACATTCCAAATAGATCGTGGACGGCCCCCCTCTTCCACCTGTCCCTGGTATCTTACATTGTTGGATTTGTTCTGTAGCGCCCTGAAGAAGGTGGTAGGTATTTCGGTGTTTCACCAAAATGCATGTCGGCGCCACTACAAACTGAGTGTGAAACAGAAGAGATCACTATCCCTATGATGAAGTAATGGCCATGAAGAAATAATTGGAAAGGCTAATTGTACTGTATAATTTACTTTTGAATTGCCTCTCAGGAAAATCAAGACTATTGCAGTATATTCTTACAAAAAAAGTTATGTGGCAATTCATCCTGCATTTAAGGATATGGTCTGGTTCCATAAGTCATATCGTTTTTCAGGTCGAGCCTAGCGGCAGCACGCATTCATCCTGAAGAAGGTGGTACGTATTTTGGTGTTTCACCAAAATGTGTGTCGGCGCCACTACAAACTGAGTGTCAAACAGAAGAGATCACTATCCCTATGATAAAGTAATGGCCATGAAGAAATAATTGGAAAGGCGAATTGTACTGTATTATTTACTTTTGAATTGCCTCTCAGGAAAATCAAGACTATTGCAGTATATTCTTGCAAAAAAAGTTATGTGGCAATTCATCCTGCATTTAAGGATATGGTCTGGTTCCATGAGTTACATCATTTTTTAGGTCGAGCCTAGCGGCAGCACGCATGCACTACTCGCTCTGCGAGACTGCTGTAGTAGAGTATGGGAGAGAAGACGCGCCCACTCTCCGCCAATAATTTTCATTGGCTTGTGTCATTGTCTTTCGTCAATGCAGCCTTCAGATTCATTAATAGGCTTGTTAGTCCCTCCTCAGTACAGCCTTGTCTTCATTTGTGCACTCCCTTGGCGACTGGCCCTTTTACTTCAGTTGTTACACGGGGCCTGTTATTTAGTCTGTAAGCACTATTTACTTTATTGAGTTTCTCTCACTTCAGGCTGGACATGCGCTGCTTCAGCTGAAACCGGTTATGTTTTTCTAAGCAGCACAGCCGCCCCCGTAGCACGGGCGCCTGCTTTCAATCACTTTAACCCGGCATTATCTCGTGTCTGTTTCAACCCCCCCCCCCCCAAGTAAAATGGATTTAGAAATGATTAGCGAATTAAGTCATGTGAATTCAAGGTAGCACATAATTCTGTGCTAATGGGCTGAAGCTGACACCAGCACATCTGTGTTGCATGTCATCTGTACTAAAGCAGGGACTAAATAGCAGTAAGGCTCCTTGCTCGGTAAGAGCAGATGATTGTCTTTAATGTCTGACATTTTTTTAATTGTTATCTGCCTTATTTAAAATAAACAGATAACTCTCCAACTTGCACAAAACTTTTCATTTACTCACGTGTAGACATAGACGCTTACTGTCTCAGGCAAATAGTTATCTTTTTCCCATCGGTATCTCCCTGGTCCACCGCAGCCATTAGTCGGCTGACTGAGTGGAGGGAGGTTCGGTGGTTAGGGTGACTCACTTCCGCTTGGCCATTTTCTCGCCGCCATTTTGGAAGGGGACGTTCTAGTCTCCCTCTACCCATCCAGGCTCAGGACATAAAGAGAGGCAATGGCACCGATGCACAGCGAGCGTGCCAGAGGCGCGCCAAAGGCAAGCCCGTCTGCGCCCGTCCGCGCCTGGACCGCGCCTAGCGCCCGTGCCCCTGGTCCTTTATTGCAAAACACGGTGGGGACCATTAGGTATTCATGAGATACACTAATGGCACTGAGACTATACACCCCCACCATAACTCTCTGTCATCCACCCTGCCCTAACCAAACTTGATGTCTTAGACTCCAGTCAGTAAGGAAGCCAGCGTCTATATTAGCAACTGGCCAGCGGCATGGGAAGGGCTCTGGCCCTAACAGCCTAAATAGCTCTTGCATGCTATTAAATACAAGCTCACTAGTGAAATATCAGCTAGAATTTTATGATCTAGTTCAAACGCAGAACACTGACGTGATGTTTGTTAACGGAAACATGGGCAGATGCTAGTTCCGGCCCAGATATCTTTTCAGGCAGCCCGTATATCGGCTGGATAGACAGAAAAAAAGGAGGGGGACTGGCGGTGTTCTATCGTAACCACTTTAAAACCATATTCGAGCCACTAACTACCTCTGGTTTTGAGGCATTACCCTTCTCGGTACAGCCACCAGATTCACTGGCAATTAAGGGAATGTTAGTACATCGTCCTCCAGGACCAAGGTGTGGCTTTGCTGATAAGCTCAGTATGCTAATGTTATCTTCGATTATTAGCGAAAATTTCCTGGTGTTGGGAGATTTGAACTTCCACCTGGAAAACTAAACTGACCCAGATTCTCAAAAACTAATTGACGCAATGGACACATTTTGACTTTCTTTAATTACCAAAGGTCCAACACACAGGGCTGGACATATGCTAGATGGTGTTTTCTCCAATTAAGCTGCTACCAACTTACTTCCATCTTTTCCACTGACTTGGTCTGACCATTGGGTTATTAAATGGCTGATGAAGATCGAGAAAACCATCATGCATAGACACCCCATCCTGAAATCCCCGGGCAGAGCCTGGCATAAAATACGGCCAGCTGAATTAGGAAACGCTATTACCTCCAATCCATGGCAACCAGGGGATAACCTGGAGCAAAGTGTTGAGAATTTTACACGCTGGCTAAACTCTGCATTGGACACAGTAGCACCAATTACTCATAAAACCACAGTAAAACAAATATCCCAGCCCTGGTACAATGAAACCTCAGGCTATCAAGGCAGGATTGTCGTAGACAAGAACAAAAATGGAGGAAAAATTATGAGGTGGAGGAGAAAAATATCTATAAAGCTAAATTAGCCAAGCATAAAGAGGTTATCCTAGCAGCAAAGACCGCAAACTACTCGGAGCATATAAAAGCTGCCTTTGATGCAAACAAAACCCTTTTCTCAGTAATAAAAAAACTGGTAACAACGAGCCCAAGTCATGCAGTCATAAATCAAGATTTTTGTGACACGCTGGCAGGCTTTTTTCAGGAGAAAGTTGTTAATATTTACAATAATTTCACCGCAAAAAAAGCAGCCAATCAGCAGGATGAACATGCTCCAATTGACCCGCCGGGTACAATCAGCTTCTCCACTTTTAAGGCCCCCCTCAGTGGAACAACTCACAGAGCTAATTCCTCTAATCAAATCCGGTGCGCCACAAGATCCCTGCCCCCTCCAGTGTAATGCACATGATACCTGCTCAAGTAGCACAATACCTGGGACAAATCTTCAATAACATGCTTGCTGGAGGGATCTTTCCCTCCAAGTGGGAAACTTGCCTCGATCCTCCCACTATTAAAAAAAGACAATTTGAATACCCTGGACCCCAACAACTATCGACCTATTTCAAGACTCCATTTTGCAGCCAAAGTTGGCAAAGAAAATTATGAACCAACAGATCTCAGAATATATAGAGGAAAACTCTCTGCTGGATGACACACAACATGGTTTTAGAAAAAATCATAGCACAGAGTCTGCACTAGTGGTAGCGACTGAAGATATACGAGAAGTATTTGACAGAGGGGGGACAGCGGCGCTGTTCTTGCAGGATCTCTCCGCTTCCTTTGATACGGTCAGCCATGAGATCCTGGCTGACCCAATGCGCGGTCTGGGGATAGAGGGCACAGCGTTGGATCTGCTGAAATCATTCATGGCAAATGGACAACACAATGTGACAATGGGCAAATTCATCTCTAAGCCTTTTCCTTTGCCCTGTGGAGTCCCCCAGGGATCTGCATTAAGCCCAACTCTATTTAACCTTTATGTTACGTCACTTGCGTCAATTATCAAAGACTCTGGCTTTACCTTAGCGTCCTACGCGTAGGACACCCAAATTGTGGTGTCATTAGTAAACTGTGAAAACAACCCAGGTGAGGCATCCAGCTTATACATGAGTAAAGTGAGCAACTGGATGGATTGCAACTACCTAAAATTGAATGCCTCAAAGACTGAGGTCAACATTTTCGGCAATAAACCGTACTGGTGGCCTCCAGGGCTGGACTCACTGCCTACACCTTCAAGTAAAGTAAAGAACTTAGGATTCTTGGTAGACAGCGAACTGAAATTCAAGGAGCAAGTTAACAAAACTACATCTGCTTCTTTTTTCTCCTTAAGGCGTATAAAATAAATCGAAAAATTCTTGCCTCCCGAACTTCTAAAAACAGTAACCATGGCAATGGTCCTCACAAGGATTGACTACTGCAATAGTCTCTACCTTACTCTTGCATCTGGTCTTCTGAAAAGACTCCAGATTTTGCAAAACGCTGCCGCTCGCTTCATCTTCAAAATTCCTCAATATGAATCGGCAAGAGATGCCATCAGGAAACTGCATTGGCTGCCAGTTAGACAATAATGTAAGTTCAAAGCCCTCTGTCTGGCATTCAAATCCCTGCACGGACTCGGGCCAGACCATTTTAAGAGGAAACTTAAATGGTATGTACCAGCAAGGAGGGAGGACCTCGCGGGTCTTGGACGGGACGAGAAGTCGGAGGAGGCACCTAGCGGTGGCCCGATTGGGACGGCGGACTGTGATTGGACTGCCAGATAGCGCTGGGAGGCACGGGAGTGGGCCAATCCGGCTCAATTTGCTGGCAGGAGCGAAGCAAGGAGTGATGGCACTGACGGGGGTAATCTGGTAGTGGGAGCAAGCGAGTGGCGCAGTTGAGCACAGGCATACCTTACTGGAGTGCAGCGGTGACGCACTCCAGGTCGGAGGAGCAGCGTGGGGCCCTGGTGCCCCGATGACTGTGGGGCATGGAGAGGAGGCCCCCGGCTACAATTGTGGAGGTGAGCAGTGTGAGACCTGTGACTGCGGACTGCAGGGGAGCATACTGGTGGTGGGCCGAGAGGTGCAACGGGGGCCCCCTTGAAACAGGCCTTGGACAGTGCTTGCCACGTGGGTGGTGGCGGGCACACGGCCGGCAGTGTGTGGCAGCCTAGGGGTGGTGGCAGCGGGGTCGGGATACCGCAGCGGACCCTTGAAGTGGTAGGCCTGAGCACGTCGCTGCCTGGTGTGATGGCGAACTGTGGGCTGGCGACACGACGACGATAGCACTGGGCTGTGCCCTTACGCAGTGCATACTTGAGTTGACCCACATACTTGGTGAGGGGCGCTGCCCTGATACTTTGATCGACTGGAGTCCCTGGTGATGCAACAGGCGTGACTGGTCATGTACGGGAGAATGGGGTGCACCAGGGGCGCCGGGTCGAGGGCCTCCTCGCATGCGGCTGGCACCGTTAACGCTGATGCACAGCAGCAGGTGGTGGAGCAGACGGCTCCTGATGACCACCTAGAATTCTGCAAGCCATTGAGCGCTCTCGTACATCCATGGAAGCCAAGCTAGACAAGGTGGCTCTGGATCTAAACCTGCTGCATGCGGACCACCGGAATTTGGAAGATCGGGTCACTGCCGTAGAACAGGAGGTGTTACAGCAAACAAATGATGGACGGAATGCTGACAATGCAAACATTCTCCCCCAGTCAAAAGATCTGGGTTAAATCCATCGTTCTTTTGCCCACTACGCCACCCCAGTTTGGACCCAGCCATATGCAAATCAGTCTTGACCCTGTGCCCCATGGGAACAGTCCAGACCGAACTGCCAGGCCAGGTCCTCCCTGGACCAGAAACAAGCATCCGGGGACCGGTTTCAGGGTATGTCACCCTTCTTCAGCCAGGCTAGCTTGAATCCAGTGGCGCAGTGAGCAAGGGACCCACGTCTGGGCATACCCATCCCACTTAGGGCGAAAAGTGTTACAGCAAACAAATGATGGACGGAATGCTGACAATGCAAACATTCTCCCCCAGTCAAAAGATCTGGGTTAAATCCATCGTTCTTTGCCCACTACGCCACCCCAGTTTGGACCCAGCCATATGCAAATCAGTCTTGACCCTGTGCCCCATGGGAACAGTCCAGACCGAACTGCCAGGCCAGGTCCTCCCTGGACCGGAAACAAGCATCCTGGGACCGGTTTCAGGGTATGTCACCCTTCTTCAGCCAGGCTAGCTTGAATCCAGTGGCGCAGTGAGCAAGGGACCCACGTCTGGGCATACCCATCCCACTTAGGGCGAAAAGTGTTACAGCAAACAAATGATGGACGGAATGCTGACAATGCAAACATTCTCCCCCAGTCAAAAGATCTGGGTTAAATCCATCGTTCTTTTGCCCACTACGCCACCCCAGTTTGGACCCAGCCATATGCAAATCAGTCTTGACCCTGTGCCCCATGGGAACAGTCCAGACCGAACTGCCAGGCCAGGTCCTCCCTGGACCGGAAACAAGCATCCTGGGACCGGTTTCAGGGTATGTCACCCTTCTTCAGCCAGGCTAGCTTGAATCCAGTGGCGCAGTGAGCAAGGGACCCACGTCTGGGCATACCCATCCCACTTAGGGCGAAAAGTGTTACAGCAAACAAATGATGGACGGAATGCTGACAATGCAAACATTCTCCCCCAGTCAAAAGATCTGGGTTAAATCCATCGTTCTTTTGCCCACTACGCCACCCCAGTTTGGACCCAGCCATATGCAAATCAGTCTTGACCCTGTGCCCCATGGGAACAGTCCAGACCGAACTGCCAGGCCAGGTCCTCCCTGGACCGGAAACAAGCATCCTGGGACCGGTTTCAGGGTATGTCACCCTTCTTCAGCCAGGCTAGCTTGAATCCAGTGGCGCAGTGAGCAAGGGACCCACGTCTGGGCATACCCATCCCACTTAGGGCGAAAAGTGTTACAGCAAACAAATGATGGACGGAATGCTGACAATGCAAACATTCTCCCCCAGTCAAAAGATCTGGGTTAAATCCATCGTTCTTTTGCCCACTACGCCACTCCCAGTTTGGACCCAGCCATATGCAAATCAGTCTTGACCCTGTGCCCCATGGGAACAGTCCAGACCGAACTGCCAGGCCAGGTCCTCCCTGGACCGGAAACAAGCATCCTGGGACCGGTTTCAGGGTATGTCACCCTTCTTCAGCCAGGCTAGCTTGAATCCAGTGGCGGAGTGAGCAAGGGACCCACGGCTGGGCATACCCATCCCACTTGGGGCGAAAAGTGTTACAGCAAACAAATGATGGACGGAATGCTGACAATGCAAACATTCTCCCCAGTCAAAAGATCTGGGTTAAATCCATCGTTCTTTTGCCCACTACGCCACCCCAGTTTGGACCCAGCCATATGCAAATCAGTCTTGACCCTGTGCCCCATGGGAACAGTCCAGACCGAACTGCCAGGCCAGGTCCTCCCTGGACCGGAAACAAGCATCCTGGGACCGGTTTCAGGGTATGTCACCCTTCTTCAGCCAGGCTAGCTTGAATCCAGTGGCGCAGTGAGCAAGGGACCCACGTCTGGGCATACCCATCCCACTTAGGGCGAAAAGTGTTACAGCAAACAAATGATGGACGGAATGCTGACAATGCAAACATTCTCCCCCAGTCAAAAGATCTGGGTTAAATCCATCGTTCTTTTGCCCACTACGCCACCCCAGTTTGGACCCAGCCATATGCAAATCAGTCTTGACCCTGTGCCCCATGGGAACAGTCCAGACCGAACTGCCAGGCCAGGTCCTCCCTGGACCGGAAACAAGCATCCTGGGACCGGTTTCAGGGTATGTCACCCTTCTTCAGCCAGGCTAGCTTGAATCCAGTGGCGCAGTGAGCAAGGGACCCACGTCTGGGCATACCCATCCCACTTAGGGCGAAAAGTGTTACAGCAAACAAATGATGGACGGAATGCTGACAATGCAAACATTCTCCCCCAGTCAAAAGATCTGGGTTAAATCCATCGTTCTTTGCCCACTACGCCACCCCAGTTTGGACCCAGCCATATGCAAATCAGTCTTGACCCTGTGCCCCATGGGAACAGTCCAGACCGAACTGCCAGGCCAGGTCCTCCCTGACCTGGAAAAAGCATCCTGGGACCGGTTTCAGGGTATGTCACCCTTCTTCAGCCAGGCTAGCTTGAATCCAGTGGCGCAGTGAGCAAGGGACCCACATCTGGGCATACCCATCCCACTTAGGGCTGAAAAGTGTTACAGCAAACAAATGATGGACGGAATGCTGACAATGCAAACATTCTCCCCAGTCAAAAGATCTGGGTTAAATCCATCGTTCTTTTGCCCACTACGCCACCCCAGTTTGGACCCAGCCATATGCAAATCAGTCTTGACCCTGTGCCCCATGGGAACAGTCCAGACCGAACTGCCAGGCCAGGTCCTCCCTGGACCGGAAACAAGCATCCTGGGACCGGTTTCAGGGTATGTCACCCTTCTTCAGCCAGGCTAGCTTGAATCCAGTGGCGCAGTGAGCAAGGGACCCACGTCTGGGCATACCCATCCCACTTAGGGCGAAAAGTGTTACAGCAAACAAATGATGGACGGAATGCTGACAATGCAAACATTCTCCCCCAGTCAAAAGATCTGGGTTAAATCCATCGTTCTTTGCCCACTACGCCACCCCAGTTTGGACCCAGCCATATGCAAATCAGTCTTGACCCTGTGCCCCATGGGAACAGTCCAGACCGAACTGCCAGGCCAGGTCCTCCCTGGACCGGAAACAAGCATCCTGGGACCGGTTTCAGGGTATGTCACCCTTCTTCAGCCAGGCTAGCTTGAATCCAGTGGCGCAGTGAGCAAGGGACCCACGTCTGGGCATACCCATCCCACTTAGGGCGAAAAGTGTTACAGCAAACAAATGATGGACGGAATGCTGACAATGCAAACATTCTCCCCCAGTCAAAAGATCTGGGTTAAATCCATCGTTCTTTTGCCCACTACGCCACCCCAGTTTGGACCCAGCCATATGCAAATCAGTCTTGACCCTGTGCCCCATGGGAACAGTCCAGACCGAACTGCCAGGCCAGGTCCTCCCTGGACCGGAAACAAGCCGCCTGGGACCGGTTTCAGGGTATGTCACCCTTCTTCAGCCAGGCTAGCTTGAATCCAGTGGCGCAGTGAGCAAGGGACCCACGTCTGGGCATACCCATCCCACTTAGGGCGAAAAGTGTTACAGCAAACAGATGATGGACGGAATGCTGACAATGCAAACATTCTCCCCCAGTCAAAAGATCTGGGTTAAATCCATCGTTCTTTTGCCCACTACGCCACCCCAGTTTGGACCCAGCCATATGCAAATCAGTCTTGACCCTGTGCCCCATGGGAACAGTCCAGACCAAACTGCCAGGCCAGGTCCTCCCTGGACCGGAAAAAATGCATCCTGGGACCGGTTTCAGGGTATGTCACCCTTCTTCAGCCAGGCTAGCTTGAATCCAGTGGCGCAGTGAGCAAGGGACCCACGTCTGGGCATACCCATCCCACTTAGGGCGAAAAGTGTTACAGCAAACAAATGATGGACGGAATGCTGACAATGCAAACATTCTCCCCCAGTCAAAAGATCTGGGTTAAATCCATCGTTCTTTTGCCCACTACGCCACCCCAGTTTGGACCCAGCCATATGCAAATCAGTCTTGACCCTGTGCCCCATGGGAACAGTCCAGACCGAACTGCCAGGCCAGGTCCTCCCTGGACCGGAAACAAGCATCCTGGGACCGGTTTCAGGGTATGTCACCCTTCTTCAGCCAGGCTAGCTTGAATCCAGTGGCGCAGTGAGCAAGGGACCCACGTCTGGGCATACCCATCCCACTTAGGGCGAAAAGTGTTACAGCAAACAAATGATGGACGGAATGCTGACAATGCAAACATTCTCCCCCAGTCAAAAGATCTGGGTTAAATCCATCGTTCTTTTGCCCACTACGCCACCCCAGTTTGGACCCAGCCATATGCAAATCAGTCTTGACCCTGTGCCCCATGGGAACAGTCCAGACCGAACTGCCAGGCCAGGTCCTCCCTGGACCGGAAACAAGCATCCTGGGACCGGTTTCAGGGTATGTCACCCTTCTTCAGCCAGGCTAGCTTGAATCCAGTGGCGCAGTGAGCAAGGGACCCACGCCTGGCATACCCATCCCACTTAGGGCGAAAAGTGTTACAGCAAACAAATGATGGACGGAATGCTGACAATGCAAACATTCTCCCCAGTCAAAAGATCTGGGTTAAATCCATCGTTCTTTTGCCCACTACGCCACCCCAGTTTGGACCCAGCCATATGCAAATCAGTCTTGACCCTGTGCCCCATGGGAACAGTCCAGACCGAACTGCCAGGCCAGGTCCTCCCTGGACCGGAAACAAGCATCCTGGGACCGGTTTCAGGGTATGTCACCCTTCTTCAGCCAGGCTAGCTTGAATCCAGTGGCGCAGTGAGCAAGGGACCCACGTCTGGGCATACCCATCCCACTTAGGGCGAAAAGTGTTACAGCAAACAAATGATGGACGGAATGCTGACAATGCAAACATTCTCCCCCAGTCAAAAGATCTGGGTTAAATCCATCGTTCTTTTGCCCACTACGCCACCCCAGTTTGGACCCAGCCATATGCAAATCAGTCTTGACAGTAACAGTAACTGAACGAAAGCACATGGT
>CAWUFW010010287.1:0-65000 GCA_963921515.1 Calotriton arnoldi
ATTCACTGAAAAAACCATAGGTTTTAGGGACAGTTATAGTTACTTGGACATTGCACTCGTACAAAACCCGTGAAATTCCCCCGTTATAGTTAGTTCAGCTAACTATAACTCGCGCCCCCGCAATGCACTGCTGATGACGTCACATATTACATCACTCATGACATGGTCAGTGACATCACTGATGACATCACTGATGACATCATCCAGTGACTGTGTGTTTCTGTAAAGTTTAAATATTTTTAAAATATATAGGAAAAGACGTATTGAAGAATGAGTGGGTGTGTAAGTGTCTGTATGGATGATTTAGTAGGTGCGTGACTGACTCTATAAGTGAGTGATTTAACGTATCTTACTGAATGCATGGGTTAGTGACTAAACTGGGTGTATGTCTGTATCCGTCTGTCTGTTGCTGTGTAAGTGGCTGCATGTGTTTGTGAATAGCTAAATGATTTTCTATATGAGTTATTGAATGCTTGTCTGAGTATCTGTATGGGTGCCTGAGTGTTTGTGTGGGAGGGGTGTGTGCAACTCTGTGCATAGATGTGTGAGTGGGTGATTCACTGGGTGGATGGTTTCAAGAGTGCATCTGTGATAGACTGTATGGGTGGGTAAGTGTGTGTAAGAGTGTGTTAGTGAGTGAATGTATGTCCCAGTGGTACATGTGTGAGTAACTACATATGTGAAAGGCAGTATATATGTGTGTTGGAGTATATAAATAGCTATAAGCAAGAGTGAGTGATTGTGATAGTGGCTGTATGGATGATTGTGTGCTTGTATCAGTGATTGTATAAGAGCGTAACAATGTGCTACTATTTGTATGAGTAAGTGAGCTGGTGTGTGTATAACTGTATAGGTGAGTAAATGGCAGTGTGTTTAATTATTTGCATGACTGACTAGGTGTGTGAGTATCTCTATGGATGAGTGGCGTTGTTTGAGTGTCTATATAGGAGTAAGAGTGCATATGATAGTCCTGTACTGAGTGACCGTAAGTATGAGTGACTGTACGGGTGAGTGAGTGGATGTGTGTGTGTAGACCTAAGAATCAGTGAGTGGGTATGTAGTTATTGGTGTTGGAGTGTCTATGGTTTTGCGAATGGCAGTCTGTAATTTAGAGTGGGTGTATCAAAGGTTATATTAGGGTGTGAGGAGGTGCATCAGATTATCACGTGGATGATGTCATCAGTGATGTCATTTGAGATGTCATCAGTGATGTCATCAGTGATGTCACTGACCATGTCATGAGTGATGTAATATGTGACGTCATCAGCAGTGCATTGCGGGGCGCGAGTTATAGTTAGCTGAACTAACTATAACGGGGGAATTTCACGGGTTTTGTACGAGTGCAATGTCCAAGTAACTATAACTGTCCCTAAAACCTATGGTTTTTTCAGTGAATTTCAAAGGTTTTTTAAATGCTAATTTGTAACTATAACGTGTCTGAAACCTATGGTTTTTTCAGTGAATTTCAAAGGTTTTTTAAATGCTAATTTGTAACTATAATGTGTCTGAAACCTATGGTTTTTTCAGTGAATTTCAAAGGTTTTTTAAATGCTAATTTCTAACTATAACGTGCCTGAAACCTACGGTTTTTTCAGTGAATTTCAAAGGTTTTGTAAATGACAATTTTTAAATGTATTAATTGTTATATTAATTTTTTTCATACTGATTTACTACATTTTTAGAAACAATTTTTTTTTACATATTTTATTTGTCAAATTACATTGTAATTACATTATACATTACATTACAAAAAATACTTTCTCAGAATGAATTACTTTAGTTTAAATACTTTGCAGATAGGCAATAGACTTTTAAGTACAGTAGTTACAGTTGTTGCAATGGGCAACACATTTTCAAACACAATGCAACATTCAGCTCAATGTGAATTTCTAGTTAAATGCAATTAGTTACTTTATGGATTACTTTTGTAACCACAGGACTGGATCCTAGATTCAGTCCTGGTACATCTCCTGTAAACAGTTGAGTAAAAGCGTTTTGGTTACAGTCGTGATTTTTAAGGAATATTATTGTATTTTAAAAGTTGACACTTAGAAACTTTTTCTCATAGAATCACCAATGTTATCCTATGGAAGGAAATTCACTTAGCAGGTAAAAACTGTTATCGTTACTTTTTCTTACTCAGTGTTGGATCCTGGATCCAGCACTGGTGCATCTCCTGTAAACAGTTGAAAGAATGCGTTTAAGTCATACAGGCGATTTTTAAGGAATATTTGTAGTTTGTGAAAATCAACACTTTGAAACTTTTTTGCTGAAAACCAGTCAATGTTAGCATATGAAGGAAATTCAAGTTACCGGTAAGTACGGTTAAAATTACTTTTGAGGATCAGTACTGGGCTGAAACATGCAGCACTGAGGTCTCTCCTGATAACAGGTGAGTAAATCGGAATTCGTATTTCGGCTGATTTTAGAGGAATATTTTAAAGTTCCAAAACTCCACACTTAGAAGAATTTCCAAGTGAAACCAGTCAATGTTAGCCTATGGAAGGAAATTCAAGTTACTGGTAAGTACGGTTAAAATTACTTTTCAGGACCAGTACTGGGCTGAAAGATGCAGCACTGAGGTCTCTCCAGATAACAGGTGAGTAAATCAGAATTCGGATTTCGGCTGATTTTAGAGGAATATTTGTATGTTTCAAAAATCAACACTTAGAAGAATTTCCAAGTGAAACCAGTCAATGTTGGCCTATGAAGGAAATTCAAGTTACCGGTAAGTACGGTTAAAATTACTTTTCAGGATCAGTACTGGGCTGAAAGATGCAGCACTGAGGTCTCTCCTGATAACAGGTGAGTAAATCGGAATTCGTATTTCGGCTGATTTTAGAGGAATATTTTAAAGTTCCAAAACTCCACACTTAGAAGAATTTCCAAGTGAAACCAGTCAATGTTAGCCTATGAAGGAAATTCAAGTTACCGGTAAGTACGGTTAAAATTACTTTTCAGGACCAGTACTGGGCTGAAAGATACAGCACTGAGGTCTCTCCTTATAACAGGTGAGTAAATCGGAATTCCTATTTCGGCTGATTTTAGAGGAATATTTGCACAATGGTGAAGGGAGGGGGCGGGGCCTGAGGTGAGATCTTTGCAAACGCGCCCCGTGGCGCGTTTTAAGTTGGGAGATTAAGTTCCCTTGAATCCTGAGGGTCCCTAGGGGCCAACTAGACCACCAGGAACCTCCAATATGCGCCAGGGGCTGCGTTGCAGAGACGTGTAGAGAGGCCACACCCCTTTTTACACCTCTCTGCAACGCAGCTCTGTGGCGCTTTCTGGATGTACCTGTTGGGCTAGTTGGCCCCCAGGATTGAAGGGGATTTAATTCCCCATCTTAAAACGCGCCACGGGGCCTGTTTGCACACATGTCACCTGAAGCCCCACCCCCTCCCTTCACCACTGTGCAAACGCGCCCCGTGGCGCGTTTTAAGTTGGGGGATTAAGTCCCCTTGAATCCTGAGGGTCCCCGGAGTCCAACTAGCCCACCATATACCTCCAAAAGCGCCACAGAGCTGCGTTGCAGAGAGGTGTAAAAGGGGTGTGGCCTCTCTACACCTCTCTGCAACGCAGCCCCTGGCGCATACTGGAGGTTCCTGGTGGGCTAGTTGGCCTCAGGGACCCCCAGTATTCAAGGGGAATTCGTTCCCCCTCTGCAAACGCGCCAGGGGCGCGTTTGCAGAGTGGTGAAGGAAGGGGGCGGGGCCTGCGGGCCGATCGTTTAAAAAAAAAAAAAAATGTTGTCCCCTGAAGGGGGCTGTGTGGCCCCCTTCCTTTTTCCTGTTTTTATGCCCTGGGGACCCCATCCCCCAGGGCCTTACCCCTTTTTTTAATTTGTAATTTAAAAAAAAAACGGGAAGGGGGCCGCGTGGCCCCCTTCCCTGGGCCTGTATTGGCCCCGGGGACCCCATCCCCCGGGGCATGGCCTCGTTTTTATTTATATTCTTTGGAGGGGGCTGCGTGGCCCCCTCCTCTGGCCATTTAAGGCCCCGGGGACCCCATCCCCCGGGGCTGGCCATTCCGTTTTTTTTTTTTTAATGTATTTATTTTTTGGGGGAGGGGGCCGCGTGGCCCCCTCCCGGGCCACTACTTGCCCCGGGGACCCCATCCCCCGGGGCCTGGCCTCTTGTTGGGGACTGTGGGGGTCCCCAATCCCCCCACAGTCCCGCCGGCTCCCCGCGTCCCTAGGGTGCCGGCATTGCTTTTACACATGGGGAGCAGCTAACATGCTGCTCCCCATGTGTAAAGCAATCGGCTTTGGATATTGGAAGAGAGAGCAGGTTTCCTGCTCTCTCTTCCAATATCCAAAGCAGTTTGCAATGACAGGACGGGAGCCGCGAGGCTCCCGTCCTGTCATTGCAAACAGCAGTGTCCCGGGGGTAGGCACCCCGGGACACTGCAGGAGCCGGCCCTGGGGGTGGTGGTCCCCAGGGCCATCAAGGGCTCCAGGAGGGGGCCGCGCGGCCCCCCTCCCATTCAGTACACAGCCCCGGGGAGGTGGTGGTCCCCGGGGCTCTGGGGGTCCGTAACGGACCCCCATATTAAAATGTTTAGTGCCCCGGGGAGGTGGTGGTCCCGGGGCGTGTGGGGGCTGGAGCCCCCACACAGGTTTAATAATTTTTTAAAAAAAGCCCGGGGAGGTGGTGGTCCCCGGGGCTGCGGGAGGGCTCAGAGCCCTCCCGCACCATTTCTAAAAAAGCCCCGGGAGGTGGCGGTCCCCGGGGCTTGGGGGACCCTTGAGGCCCCCACACATTAAATTATCCCCCACCATGCCCCCGGGACTTGGGCCACCCGGGGGCCAGTGCTATCGAGCGCGGGAGACCGCGCTTCGATTTTTTTCGGCAGGATTCGCGCACCCTGAGCGCATCCTGCCGATTTTAAAAAACTGAACGGATTTACACCATTTAACAAAAAGGGTTCTTTCTGAACCAAGCACTACCTCTTTGCCAAATTTGGTGTAATTCCGTTCAGCAGTTCGGGCTGTAGCCGTGTCTAAAGTGTCCTATGGGAAAATGCATGGGGAAAACGCGTTTTGGGACCCCCTTTTTCTCGGCCCCCGCTTGACGTATCACCCCGAGACTTTCAGGGTAGGAGCGGACCGGAGCGCCCCACGAAGTTTGAAAATTTCGCGAAGATACGTCAACCGGCAAGAGAGTTATTTCAAATAGAATGTCGCGGATTTCCTATGGATAATAGGTTGTAACTATAACTATCTACTGGCGACCGCCAGTAGATAATATATATGTGTGTGTGTGTATATATATATATATATATATATATATGTGTGTGTATATATATATATATATGTGTGTGTATATATATATATATATATGTGTGTGTATATATATATATATATATATATGTGTGTGTGTATATATATATATATATATGTGTGTGTGTGTATATATATATATATATATATGTGTGTGTATATATATATATATATATGTGTGTGTGTATATATATATATATATATATGTGTGTGTATATATATATGTGTGTGTATATATATATGTGTGTGTGTATATATATATATATATATGTGTGTGTGTGTATATATATATATATATATATATGTGTGTGTGTATATATATATATATATTATCTACTGGCGGTCGCCAGTAGATAGTTATAGTTACAACCTATTATCCATAGGAAATCCGCGACATTCTATTTGAAATAACTCTCTTGCCGGTTGACGTATCTTCGCAAAATTTTCAAACTTTATAGCCCGCTCCGGTCCGCTCCTACCCTGAAAGTCTCGGGGGATTCGTCAAGCGGGGCCGAGAAAAAGGAGGGTCCCAAAACGCGTTTTCCCCATGCAATTTTCCATAGGAAACTTTAGACACGGCTACAGCTCGAACTGCTGAACGGAATTACACCAAATTTGGCAAAGAGGTAGTTCTTGGTTCAGAAAGAACTCTTTTTGTTAAATGGTGTAAATCCGTTCAGTAGTTGCTGAGAAAATCAAAAGTAAAAAGATAGTGATATCTATGGCCGAGTAGGGTCCGCGTACCCTCAGCGCACCCTGCGCGCACCGTCCCGATCACGAGCTGCATGTTAATTGGCTGTCAGCTGGCTGTCAACATTCCGATTCAGGAAATGTTGGCAGCCATTTTGTCCCTCGGTAGAACCGAGGGACAGAAACAAGTGCGCAAAGCGCACAAAGGGGGCAGGGTAGAAACACCCTGACCCCTAGGTTTGCTCAGGGGTCCCACAAGGACCCCTGGACAAAAAAAATTTAAAAAAAAAATTAAAAAATCGGCAGGATGCGCTCAGGGTGCGCGAATCCTGCCGGAAAAAAAAAAATCTAAGCGCGGTCTCCCGCGCTTCGATGTTAATTGGCCCCCGGGTGGGCCAAGTCCCGGGGGCATGCTGGGGGGGTTAATTTTATGTGTGGGGGCCTCTAAGGGCCCCCAAGCCCCGGGGACCACCACCCCCGGGGCTTTATGTGTAATGGTGCGGGAGGGCTCTGAGCCCTCCCGCAGCCCCGGGACCGCCACCTCCCCGGGGCTTCTTTTTTATTTTTGATTAACCTGTGTGGGGGGCTCCAGCCCCCACACGCCCCGGGACCACCACCTCCCCGGGGCACTAAGAAAAATTACAATGGGGGTCCGTTTTGGACCCCCAAGCCCGGGGACCACCACCTCCCCGGGGCTTTCAAAATGTAAGGAGGGGGGCCGTGCGGCCCCCTCCTGGAGCCTGTGGTGGCCCTGGGGACCGCCACCCCCAGGGCCGGCTCCTGCAGTGTCCCGGGGTGCCTACCCCCGGGACACTGCTGTTTGCAATGACAGGACGGGAGCCTCGCGGCTCCCGTCATTGCAAACTGCTTTGGATATTGGAAGAGAGAGCAGGAAACCTGCTCTCTCTTCCAATATCCAAAGCTGATTGCTTTTCCACATGGGGAGCAGCATGTTAGCTGCTCCCCATGTGTAAGCAATGCCGGCTCCCGTAGGACACGGGGAGCCGGCGGGACTGTGGGGGCTTGGGGACCCCCCACAGTCCCCAACGAGAGGCCAGGCCCCGGGGATGGGGTCCCCGGGGCCAATACAGGCCCAGGGAAGGGGGCCACGCGGCCCCCTTCCCGTTTTTTTTTTTTATTTTAATTTAAAAAAAAGGGGTAAGGCCCTGGGGGATGGGGTCCCCAGGGCCTAAAAATAGGAAAAAGGAAGGGGGGCCACACAGCCCCCCTTCAGGGGGAAAAAAAAAACGATTGGGCCCGCAGGCCCCGCCCCCTTCCTTCACCACTCTGCAAACGCGCCCCCTGGCGCGTTTGCAGAGGGGGAACGAATTCCCCTTGAATACTGGGGGTCCCTGGGGCCAACTAGCCCACCAGGAACCTCCAGTATGCGCCAGGGGCTGCCTTGCAGAGAGGTGTACAGAGGCCACGCCCCTTTTACACCTCTCTGCAACGCAGCTCTGTGGCGCTTTTGGAGGTATATGGTGGGCTAGTTGCACCCCAGGGACCCTCAGGATTCAAGGGGAGTTAATCCCCCGACTTAAAACGCCCCACGGGGCGCGTTTGCACAGTGGTGAAGGGAGGGGCGGGGCTTCAGGTGACATGTGTGCAAACAGGCCCCGTGGCGCGTTTTAAGATGGGGAAATAAATCCCCATCAATCCTGAGGGTCCCTGGGGGCCAACTAGCCCAACAGGTACGTCCAGAAAGCGCCACAGAGCTGCGTTGCAGAGAGGTGTAAAAAGGAGTGTGGCCTCTGTACATGTCTCTGCAACGCAGCCCCTGGCGCATACTGGAGGTTCCTGGTGGGCTAGTTGGCCCGTAGGGACCCTCATGATTCAAGGGGACTTAATCCCCCAACTTAAAATGCGCCACGGGGCGCGTTTGCACAGATGTCACCTCAGGCCCCGCCCCCTCCCTTCACCATTGTGCAAATATTCCTCTAAAATCAGCCGAAATACGAATTCCGATTTACTCACCTGTTATAAGGAGAGACCTCAGTGCTGTATCTTTCAGCCCAGTACTGGTCCTGAAAAGTAATTTTAACCGTACTTACCAGTAACTTGAATTTCCTTCCATAGGCTAACATTGACTGGTTTCACTTGGAAATTCTTCTAAGTGTGGAGTTTTGGAACTTTAAAATATTCCTCTAAAATCAGCCGAAATACGAATTCCGATTTACTCACCTGTTATCAGGAGAGACCTCAGTGCTGCATCTTTCAGCCCAGTACTGATCCTCAAAAGTAATTTTAACCGTACTTACCAGTAACTTGAATTTCCTTCCATAGTATATAATTGCCTGCTTTTTGCTGAAAAAGTTTCTAAGTGTTGATTTTTGAAACATACAAATATTCCTCTAAAATCAGCCGAAATACGAATTCCGATTTACTCACCTGTTATAAGGAGAGACCTCAGTGCTGTATCTTTCAGCCCAGTACTGGTCCTGAAAAGTAATTTTAACCGTACTTACCAGTAACTTATATTTTCTTCCATAGGAATCCATTGTCTGGTTTTCAGCAGAAAAGTTTCAAAGTGTCGATTTTCACAAACTACAAATATTCCTTAAAAATCGCCTGTATGACTTAAACGCATTCTTTCAACTGTTTACAGGAGATGCACCAGTGCTGGATCCAGGATCCAACACTGAGTAAGAAAAAGTAACGATAACAGTTTTTACCTGCTAAGTGAATTTCCTTCCATAGGATAACATTGGTGATTCTATGAGAAAAAGTTTCTAAGTGTCAACTTTTAAAATACAATAATATTCCTTAAAAATCACGACTGTAACCAAAACGCTTTTACTCAACTGTTTACAGGAGATGTACCAGGACTGAATCTAGGATCCAGTCCTGTGGTTAGAAAAGTAATCCATAAAGTAACTAATTGCATTTAACTAAAAATTCACATTGAGCTGAATGTTGCATTGTGTTTGAAAATGTGGTGCCCATTGCAACAACTGTAACTACTGTACTTAAAAGTCTATTGCCTATGTGCAAAGTATTTAAACTAAAGTAATTCATTCTGAGAAAGTATTTTTTGTAATGTAATGTATAATGTAATTACAATGTAATTTAAAAAATAAAATATGTAAAAAAAAATTCAAAAAATGTAATAAATCAGTATGAAAAAAATTAATATAACAATTAATACATTTAAAAATTGTCATTTACAAAACCTTTGAAATTCACTGAAAAAACCATAGGTTTCAGATATGTTATAGTTAGGAATTAGCATTTAAAAAACCTTTGAAATTCACTGAAAAAACCATAGGTTTTAGGGACAGTTATAGTTAGTTGGACATTTCACTCGTACAAAACCCGTGAAATTCCCCCGTTATAGTTAGTTCAGCTAACTATAACTCGCGCCCCCGCAATGCACTGCTGATGACGTCACATATTACATCACTCATGACATGGTCAGTGACATCACTGATGACATCTCAAATGACATCACTGATGACATCATCCAGTGACTGTGTTTCTGTAAAGTTGAAATATTTTTAATATATATATAGGAAAAGACGTATTGAAGAATGTGTTAATTCCATTGCTTTTAAAGATTTGAAAAAAAGAGGCTATTACATCACTTCCTGCTACTCTAATCAAAAACCCATTGAATTTTGGGAAATGTAGTTTTTCACTTTAGCAATTACAAAATGCGAACTGGATTCTATTATACATTTCATAAAAATATATTCACGTTGATACATATTTTCTCAATAAATATATCACTGGATTAGCGTCTCCGAAAAGTCCCCCAAACTTTATAAGTTCATTCTCAGTCTCTTAAATTAATTTCAATTTCTTTTTTGTTAAGTTCTTTATTCACTACAAGGTTCACGTTGGGGCCCATATTTTTGAAGACTCATTATTCTTATTTTTTACAAATGTATATATAATTCTTCAGATTGATTCAATCCAAAAGGTGTCATTGATCGGAAATTTAGAATATGACGTGACTCCTTTTGACGGAGGATTTTCTCCCTGTTTCCTCCACATTTAGACTGTCTCAATTGCATAAAACTTTAAAGATTTCCAATCCCCATTATGGGTTGTTTCCATATGCTTGGCCACTGCATTGTTTTTGTCTTTGTTCGTAGTGGCACGCGTATGCTCCAATATTCTTTTTTTCAATTCACATGTGGGTTTTTGATTAGAGTAGCAGGAAGTGATGTAATAGCCTCTTTTTTTTCAAATTTTTTTCAAATCTTTAAAAGCAATGGAATTAACACAGAATGTAAGCCGTGATCAAGGCACAGGAAGTGCCGAAACGCGTAGGTTTTGTTTGTCTTGAAATGCCGAAATTTTAACAACTATGAAAAGAAGAAAATAAAATTCATAACAGCATGCCTTTGGTGAGTGCGGCCCGTTTTTCTGGTGTTACCGGATTTGTGGCAAAATATATATATATATATATATATGTGTGTATATATCCTGCTGGCGGTTGCCAGTAGGTTGTTATAGTTAGGACCCTGTTTCTATTCAAAAAGCGTTTTTTCTTTTGCCAATATCTTTGGCGCCGTTTGAATCTTCGTGAAATTTTCAAAACTAATGACCAGCTCCAGTCTTGAAAGTATCGGGGTGATTTGTCAAGGAGGGGCCGTGGAAAAAGGGGGGTCCCAAAACGCGTTTTCTCCATGTTAATTTCCATAGGAAATTTTGGAACAGGCTACAGCCTGAACTGCTGAATGGAATTACACCAAATTTGGCAAATAGGTAGCTCTTGGTTCAGAAAGCGCCCTTTTTTTAAATGGTGTAAATCCGTTCAGTAGTTCCTGAGAAATTCAAAAAATAATAATATTGATATCTGAGCACTGAGGAGCCGCGAATCCTCCCGAGCACGAGCTTAATTCTGATTAGCTGCCAACACTCCAAACCAGAATGTGTTGGCAGCCATCTTGTGATTTGGTAGAATCGAGTCACAAGAAAAAGGAAAAAAAAAGTTAAAAATGAAGAAAAGGGGGCAGGGTCGAAACACCCTGACCCCCTAGGCCGGCTCAGGGGGGTCCCGCAGGGACCCCCAGGCCCAACAAAAGCATTTGTTTTAAAATTTTCGGCGGGATTCGCGTAGGGTCCGCGAATCTGGGAGAAAAAAAAACTAAGTGCGGTCTCCCCCACTTCGTTTTCTTGAAGCCCCCGGGTGGGCCAGGTCCCAGGGGCAATCCTTCATTAGAACATTGTGTGACTAGAGGAAGGAGAGACTTGAGCTCCGGAACGAGGTGGGAACAACAATTGCGCGAGACGCTCAGGTGAGCCCAGAGCCCGATTTCATCCGTGTCTTGCTGTTAAACTCACTTAATTGTACCATCTGCTGACCTTTCGTTGTACTGTCTGTTCAAAATCCCTACTACTGCCCTTTTGTGACATATTTTACGGTCCTTTATTTTGTTGGTGTTTTCGGCCTTCTGGCGTCTCATCTGGCGCCAGTTTCGAAAGTTAACCGCAGAATTGTAAGGCTTCAGGACCTTCTATCTGTACCGCGCCGCATAACGCAGTTTGAATCATATTGCTAAACACTGTTTTTTGAGAGTATTGGTCCGCTGTTGGTTTTTGTTCTTTAAAGCGGTTATCATAATGCTTTAAAACGATGGTGAAATTACTGAAGGTAAACAGCTCCCTGAAGTAGTGCTTTTTACCGTGTGTGCTAGAATAGGGTGCAATATGATTATACTCGTACATATGTGCAGTCGTTGCTTATTTAGGCGGGAAAAAGACGATTCTTAAAGAACTCTATATATAAAAATTATATGTATATATAATCTTTTTACCCCCCCCTCCCGAAATCGTCCCTTAACGTAAGGTGTTTTTTTAATACCAAATATCTTCTGCGTATTCCTAGATGTTGGCATATGTTAATTACTCAATACCGATTCCCGCTGGCGAAAGAAAGTTATGTTTTTATTTAACGCAGTTTGTTTCGTAACTAAAACACAAGTTTATGCCACTTAGCAGCCATTGGCATTTTTTTTTTACCTAGCGGGGTTTGTGATAAGAATACTTGCTCCCTTTTTTCTAAACTGCGTAAGGGGCTTTTCAACAATCCTCGACTATTCACATGTGTTAATGAAGTATGTCCTGAATCTTGGTCCCATGGCTTGTTGCTGCGCTTGGCACCGGCGTGTTTTTAGACTTGCTAATCAGTCCATCGTATAGGTTTACGTTAGTATTGTCTCTGATGTTGTGTTCTTGGCCATTGTATGTAAGAGAACATAATGCTTGTCTGCCCCCGCTTTCTGTTCTTTGCCATATGATTGCTTGCAGTTCATTTGCCATCCCTTAGGTGGCATACTAGACTGATTCTCCTAATGTTTTGCTTAACAAATCGTGGAGGCATTGGATATTTCAGATTAACGATTAAGGGTCGATGTACAAGAACCTTTATGGCATCTCAAAACCATGTACCGGGTTCCTCTGAATTATTTGACATGATTGTCTCAGCTCAAATTTCATGTTTAATTGCTCTGTTGAAGCCACTTCTGCTTGTCGTCGGTGGTCCTTGGTTGGCAGTGATGAGAAACGTTATTTGATGGCGGTTTGTGCACTGTAGCAATCTTGATGTGCTAGGGGAGTCCTTTAATAGTGATGTGGTTTGGTGCTACCACCTGCAAAAAACGATTGTCTTGAGATATTTAGCTTTTACTCAAACTTTCTACCTTTTTAGTGTAGTGTAAGCTATGGAAGATAATGCTTTGATAGCGGAATATTTATGAAATAAAAGTTGCGGTGGCAGGTAAAGCTGATGTGAGATGGGATCATGATACCCTTAAGTGGTACCAATGGCCTACTGCCGGTTTATCACATCATGAATTTAAGAGACTGGACTTTGAATATATGTAGAATAAGGGCATTCTTTTGGGAGCATTATGATCGGGTGTGTGGTTACAGAAGCACATGGGTGTTTGCTAGAATTGGGCTATAATCTATGTAGATATGAAATTTGAAACCACATTGCCTATTTTGGAAAGGGCTACAGAAAGGTGGGTCACGTTGGACCTTATATTAGTATTTCAAATGGCATGTGGTAAGCATGTTACACTCCTATCGGGGTTGAATAGGTATCTGTTATAGACCTTGCTTGGGTAGTTGGTTGCCATAGGGCAGTGTTGTTCAATGGTCCAGACAAGACATAATTGATTTTTAGCCTCTAACCAACCACCCTACTTTTACGTAAATGTGGTATGTTGAGAGCCACATTACCTGACTGTGGCCATGTTGGTAAACACTACGGGTGTATTCCTTTAGTGTTAATAACTGGCTTGTGGAAAATTCTCAGTCAGACCCATTTCATCTTTGTAAGGGTGTTTTTTTTTGGAGGGTGGGTGAGTACATGTTTGGGTCTAGGTCAGTCTTTAGGAGGGCGTTTTTTGCGTGAATGGATTGATTCTTCCCTCTTCTATTCCTCCACTATACTTTTCAATCAAAATAACAGACTTACATGTTCACTTCTCAAATTTCATATTTCACTATACTAATTCATCACTAATCCTTTATGGGTTCTGGAGTAGCGAGCTACTCGCCAATAAAGCGCTTCAACACCCCATCAGGGGTAACAAGCGCTATATAAATACAAACCTTTTTCCCTTTTCTATCTCTTCCCAACCCTTCTCAATCCAAAGAACTGACTAACATATCCACCACTTAAATTACTTTCATATTTCACTATACTAATTCAACACTAATCCTTTATGGGTTCTGGAGTAGCGCGCTACTCGCCAAAAAAGTGCTTCGACACATCGTCCGGGCTAGTAAGCGCTATATAAATGCAATTACAATACAATACAATTGTGCGGGGGCCTCCGCAGCCCAGGGGACCGCCACCTCCCTGGGGCTGGGATAATAATATACGGGGGCACGTGGCCCCCCACAGCCCCGGGGACCGCCACCTCCCGGGGCTTTAATTGAAAAATGCGTGGGAGGGACTCCTGCCCCCCCACGTTGCCCTGGGGACCGCCACCTCCCCGGGGCATTATTTTAATTACAGGCAAGGGGACCTCGCAGGCCCCCCTAGCCCCGGGGACCGCCACCTCCCTGGGGCCTTGATTAAAAAATGCGTGCCCCCCCACGCTGCCCTGGTGACCACCACCTCCCCGGGGCTTACAATCTTAAATGCGGGGGGCCTCACCACCCCCGCAGCCCTGGGGACTGCCACCTCCCCGGGGCTTTGTTTAAATTTTAAAAGGTGTGGGGGGCTCCAGCCCCCCTCCCCCCACACTGCCCCAGGGACCACCCCCTCCCCGGGGCTTTAAACATATGTTGGAGGGGGCCTTGCAGACCCCCTCATGGAGCCCTACTTGGCCCTGGGGACTGCCACCCCCCAGGGCCGGCTCTAGCAATGTCCCGGGGTGCCTACCTCTGGGACATTGTAGTTTGCTATGACGGGGCGGGAGCCTGTCATAGCAAACACTGCTTTGCTTCATGGAAGTGAGAGCAGAAAACCTGCTCTCGCTTCCATGAAGCAAAGCAGAATTGCTTTTGGGCAAAGGGAGCTGCATGTTAGCAGCTCCCTTTGCCCAAAAGCAATGCCGGCTCCCGAAGGAGGCGGGGAGCCGGGGAGCCGGCTGGGACCGCGGGGGCATTGGGGCTCCCCCCACGGTCCCAAACACAAAGGCCATGCCCCAGGGGATGGGGACCCCGGGGCCAAAAGTGGCCCAGGGAAGGGGGCCACGCGGTCCCCCTCCCATAAAATATTTTTTTTATTAAAAAGAGGCAAAGCTCTGGGGGATGTGGTCCCTGGGGCCGAAAAAGGCCTCAGACCCCCCGCTCCTTTAAATGGGATTTTTTTTAAAAAGTGGCCATGCCCCTGGGGATGGGATCCCGGGGCAAAATCTGCATAGGGAGAGGGGCCACGCGGCCCCCTTCCTGTTAAAAAAAATTTAAAAAAAGTTTCAGGCCCTGGGGGATGGGGTCCCCAGGGCCCAAAAATATTGAGAGGGGGCCACACAGCCCCCCTTCAAAAAATATAAAAAGAAAAGAGTTGCTGGCATCTCGCGGGAGGCCCCGCCCCCTCGCTGCACCACTCTGCAAACACGCCTCCTGGCACGTTCTGGGGATTAAGTCCCCTTGAATCCTAAGGGTCCTTGGGGGCCAACTAGCCCACCAGGTACCTCCAGTAAGCCCCACACAGTGGGATTGCAGAGAGGTGGCCCAAGGCCATGCCCCTTTTTGCACCACTCTGCAAACGTGCCTCTTGGCGCACTGCTGGTGGGGCGATGAGGTCCCCTTGTGTCCTGAGGACTTCAGGACTAAAGTGGACTTCATCCCCCGAGCAGCAGTGCGCCAGGAGGCACGTTTGCAGAGTGGTGTAAAAAGGGGGCGTGGCCTCAGACCACTCTCAGCAATCAGCTGTGTGAGGCTTACTAGAGATAACAGGAGGGCTAGTTGGCCTCCAGGGACCCTCAGGAGGCAAGGGGACTTTATCCCTCAACCAAGAGCGGGCCAGGAGGTGCGTTTGCAGAGTGGTGGAGAAAGGGGGCGTGGCCTGTGTCCACTTCTCAGCAATCCCACTATCCGGGGCTTACTGGAGGTAACATGTAGGCTAGTTGGCCCCTAAGGACTCCCAGGAGCGAAGGGGATCTCAATCCCCATCCAAGAGCACGCCAGGGAGTGCGTTTGAAGAGTGGTGGGCAAAGGAGGCGTGGCCTGCTATAAGAATTTAGCAATCCTGCTGTGTGGGACTTACTGGAGGTAACAGAAGGCCTCCTGTTACCTCCAGTAAGTCCCACACAGTGGGATTGCTGAGAGGTCTTCAGAGGCCATGTCCCCTTTACTCCACCACTCTGCAAACGCACCTCCTGGCACACTACTGGTTGGGGGGATGAAGTCCACTTTTTCTCCCGAGGGACTTTGGGGGCCAAGAAGCCCTCCTGGTACCTCCTGTAAGTCCTACGCGGCTGAATTCCTGAGTGCTGGTTGGAAGCCCAGCCACCTTTCTCCACCACTCTGCAAACGCGACAACCAGCTAAAGAAGCATTTGTAATGTAATGGGTCTCGCATTTGCAAGAGTTAGAGCTATTGGCATTGTAAATGTAAACGTTTTTTACTAATGTTTTTTGGAGTGGAGTGGATGTACGTTGTGTGTAGTGGAATTATGTGGTATGTTGTGCAGTGAAATTATGTGGATAGAAAGTATGTGGTATTTAGTGTAGTGGAATTATGTAGAGTGGGATTGTGTGTTATGGAGAGTAATTATGTGGTATGGTAGTCTGTGTTGTGGAGTGGTAACCTCAGGTTTAGTCTTCCTCGTTTCCATTGAAGCTAAACTACGAACTCAATGAGACAAAAAAACGAAGGAATCACTAAGGAGCACTTCTGGACCTAGTTAGAGGTATTTGCAGGGCCACTGGAATTATGCGACTGTTTGGCTGCACCGACTTTGGCATAATTATACATTTTCCGCATTAGCCACATAATCCATCATCTGCTGCCTAATCTGCAGATCTGAACATAAAAAGCCTTGTTTCTAGCTCAAATGGCTCAAACTTTACCAAAAATTCAGCGACAAGAGTTACAGCGTGGTGGAAGGTCCTTTGCAAATCTAGAATGGTCACTGATACTTATTGCTAAATGTGGGTGTTAAATTGGTACTAATGGTGTGCAAGACACTCTTTCTTCTTTCTGCGCCTCTCTTCCCTCTTTCTGCACCTCTCTTGCTTCTTTCTGCACCCCTCGTGCCTCTTTCAGCTCCCCTCTTCGTGCACCCCTCGTGCCTCTTTCTGCACCTCTGTTCCTTCTTTCTGTACTTCTTTTGTTTCTTTCTGCACATCTCGTGCTTCTTTCTTCACCCCTTGTGCCTCTTCCTGCACCCCTCTTTCCTCTTTTTGCACCCCTCTTGCCTCTTTCTGCACCTCTGTTGCTTCTTTCTGCACCTCTGTTGCTTCTTTCTGCACTCCTCTTGCTTCTTTCTACACCTCTTGCCTCTCTCTGCACCCCTCTTGCCACACTCTCCACCCCTGTTCCCCCTGTTCCCCCTTTTTGCATCTCTATTGCTTCTTTCTGCACTTCTCTTGCCTTTCTCCACCCCTCACCCCACTTTCTGAACCTCTGTTGCTTCTTTCTGCACCTCTGTCCCTTCTTTCTGCAACCCTTGTGCCTCTTTCGGCACCCCTCTTGCCTCTTTCTGCACCCCCTTGCCTCTTTTTGCACCTCTGTTGGTTTTTTCTACACTGCTCTTGCTTTCTTCTGCACCTCACTTGCCTCTTTCTGCACTTCTCTTGCTTGTTTCTGCACCTCACTTGCTTCTTTCTGCACCTCACTTGCCTCTTTCTGCACCTCACTTGCCTCTTTCTGCTCCTCTCTTGCCTCTTTCTGCTCCTCTCTTGCCTCTTTCTGCTCCTCTCTTGCCTCTTTCTGCTCCTCTCTTGCCTCTTTCTGCTCCTCTCTTGCCTCTTTCTGCTCCTCTCTTGCCTCTTTCTGCTCCTCTTGCCTCTTTCTGCTCCTCTTGCCTCTTTCTGCACTTCTCTTGCTTCTTTCTGCACCCTTCTTCCCTTTTTTGCATCCCTCTTCCCTCTTTCTGCTGTTCTCTTGCCATTTTCTGCACCTCTCTTGCCTCTTTCTGCACTTCTTTTGCTTGTTTCTGCACCCCTCTTTTCTCTTTCTGCACCCCTGTTCCCTCTTTCTGCACCTTTCCTGCCTTTCTATACCTCTGTTGCTTCTTTCTGCACCTCTCCTACCTTTCTGCACTCCTCTTGCCTCTTTCTGCACCTCTCTTGCCTCTTTCTGCACCTCTCCTACCTCTTTCTGCACTCCTCTTGCCTCTTTCTGTACCTCTGTTGGTTCTTTCTGCACTTCTTGCTATTTCTGCACCCTTCATGCCTCTTTCAGCACCTCATGCCTCTTTGTGCACCTCTCTTGGTTCTTTCTGCACTTCTCTTGCTCTTTCTGCAGCCTTCATGCCTCTTTCAGCACCTCTGTTGCTATTTTCTGCTCTTCTCTTCTTTCTTTCTGCACCCCTCCTGTCTTTCTGTATTCCTTTTTCCTCTTTGTGCTACTCTCCTACCTCTTTCTGCACTCATCTTTCCTCTTTTTGCACCTCTGTTGGTTCATTCTGCACCGCTCTTGCCTCTTTCTGCACCCCTCTTGCCTCTTTCTGTACCCCTCTTGCCTCTTTCTGCACCCCTCTTGCCTCTTTCTGCACCCCTCTTGCCTCTTTCTGTACCCCTCTTGCCTCTTTCTGTACCCCTCTTGCCTCTTTCTGTACCCCTCTTGCCTCTTTCTGCACCCGTGTTCCTCTTTCTGCACCTTTCCTGCCTGTTTCTGCACCTCTTTTGCCTCTTTCTGTACCTCTGTTGGTTCTTTCTGCACTTCTCTTGCTCTTTCTGCTCCTTTCGCGCCTCTTCCACCACTTCTCTTGCTTCTTTCCACACCTCTGTTGCTTCTTTCAGCAATTCTCTTGACTCTTTCTGTACTTCTCTTGCCTCTTTCTGCACTTCTCTTCCTTCTTTCTGTACCCCTCCTGCCTTTTTCTGCACCTCTGTTGCCTCTTTGTGCGCACCTGTTGCATCTTTCTACACTTCACTTGCTTCTTTCTACACCTCTCTTGCCTGTTTGTGCACCTCTGTTGCTTCTTTCTGCACTTCTCTTGCGTCTTTCTGCACCTCTGACTTAGAGGTAGTTTTAATCCCCCTGCCCTATTATGTACTAGGGCCTTACAGGGGAGGTCATGCCAATCACAGGGGTGCCCCAACCCATAGTGTACCCTAGTGTATGTAGGTGTTTTCACTGTAGTCTAAGTGTCTTTCAGCATACAACTGGCCCTGGGCCTGGTTAGTGAAAGTCAGTTACCACCAGTACCAGTCAGCAAAAAGTTGGGGGCACAGGATGACTTTGCAACAAGGCCTCTTTCTGCACCTCTGTTGGTTCTTTCTGCATATCTCTTGCTTCTTTCTGCATTTTTCTTCGTGTTTCTGGGTTTCTGTTGCCTTTTTCTACATTTCTCTTGCTTCTTTCTGTGCTTTTCTTCCTCTTTCTGCACATGTCCTACCTCTGTAGGCATAGTTAAAAATTAGCATTTAAAAAACCTTTGAAATTCACTGAAAAAACCATAGGTTTCAGGGAAGTTATAGTTGAAAATTAGCATTTAATTTTTTTTTTAAATTCACTGAAAAAACCATAGTTTTCAGGGACGTTATAGTTAAAAATTAGCATTTAAAAAACCTTAGAAATTCACTGAAAAAACCACAGGTTTCAGGGACGTTATAGTTAGTTGGACATTTCACTCGTACAAAACCAGAGAAATTCGGCCGTTCTAGTTAGTTGAGCTAACTATAACTTGCGCCCCGCAATGCACTGCTGATGATGTCACATATTACATCATTCATGACATGGTCATTGACATTACTGATGACATCTCAAATGACATCACTGATGACATCATCCAGTGACTGTGTGTTTCTGTAAAGTTTAAATATGTTTTTTATATATATATATATGCCAAGGTGTATTAAAGAATGAGTGGGTGTATAAGTGTCTGAATGGATGATTTAGTAGGTGCGTGACTGACTGTATAAATGAGTGATTAAACGTCTTACTGAATGCATGGGTTAGTGACTAATCTGTGTGAATGTCTGTATCAGTCTGTCAGTTGGTGTGTAAGCGGCTGCATGGGTTGGTGAGTACCTACATGAGTGTCTTTATGGGTTGATTGGTTGTCTGAGTATCTGTATGGGTGCCTGAGTCTGTGTGGGTGGGTGGGGGTGTGTGTGACTCTGTGCATAGATGTGTGAGTGGGTGATTCACTGGGTGTATGGGTTCAAGAGTGCATCTGTGAAGGGCTATATGGGTGGGTGAGTGACATTTCACTACCTTTCATGACACATTCGCCAACTACTATATGATGTGAATGGATCTGCTGCAGTGAGATTGGCCCTTCTAAGCCAAGTGAGCAATTCTCGTAGGCCCCTCATTGTTGGTCAGCCTCACCCTGGAGTCCATTGTGTATCAGGCCTTGGAAGTTGGGCAGTTGTACAATCAGATGTGAACGAAGGATTTTTTGCAAAAAAGGCTGTGGTTTCTGTAAACTTCAGATAAAGTTTATGAAGATACAAGAAGAACTAATAAAACATACATAAGCAATGTTCCAAATGTAATGTTTCCTTAGATTTCTTCATTATTATTTATCTGCACTCTGCAAATTTCCAGTCTGTAAAATGTTTCAAGGGGTAGAATTATCAATGGGTGGTAGAAATGGGATTTCTGGTTGGCTAGGGCATGCGCCTAATTCAGACAGAAACCACCACTCTAGTCAGGGAAAAGGAGTTGCGAGGGGGCGGGGTGCGCAGCTCACCCTGTCTCCTTTAATGGAGAATGCCCCTGGTGCTGGAGATGAGAATGCAGCTGTCCGCGACCATGCGGCGCAGCTGCGATAATGTCAAGAGTATAAACAGAGCAAAACCAAAGGGGATGATGGACGGAGTGTTGAACATTGCAAGCACTCACCCCTAGTCAACTGATCTGGGTTTAATCCATCATCATTCTTTAGCTCACTCCGCCACCCCAGTTCAGACATGGCTATATGCAAATCAGTCTGACCCTGTGCCTCATGGGAACAGTCCAGCCCGAACTGCCAAGCCATGTCTTCCCTGGACCGGAAACAAGCATCCTGGGACCGGGTTCGGGCTCACAGCCCTCATCAGCCAGGCTATCTTGAATCCAGTGGCAAAGTGAGCAAGGGACCCACGTCTGGGCATTCCCTGCCAACTTAGGGCAAACAAAGCAAAACCAAAGGGTGTCCCTTGCTCACTTTGCCACTGGATTCAAGATAGCCTGGCTGATGAGGGTTATGAACCCGAAACCGGTCCCAGGATGCTTGTTTCTGGTCAAGGGAAGACATGGCTTGGCAGTTCGGGCTGGACTGTTCCCATGAGGCACAGGGTCAGACTGATTTGCATATGGCCATGTCTGAACTGGGGTGGCGGAGTGAGCTAAAGAATGATGATGGATTAAACCCAGAACAGTTGACTGGGGGTGAGTGCTTGCAATGTTCAACACTCCATCCATCATCCCCTTTGGTTTTGCTAAGAGTATAAACAGGGCTCCTCACAGGCCCTACTCACTGGGGCCTCTCCGGTCTCCTCGGTCTCTTCCATGAGACTATCCGCCACTGGTGGTCCGCCTCTCCCTCTAACAGGCGGGTGGAGGCGGGGAGCTGCAGAATGGAGCCTGCGAGGCTCCGGTCCTATCCTGCGGCCACAAGAGCCAGCAAGGCTCTGGCTCGGTCGTTCCTGCCGGCCCCACCCACGACTAGGCTAAGGGTAACCCGTGGGGCTCTCCACTTCCTTACAGGAGCCCCGCCCACGATTGGCATCCTCTGCCTAACTTCTGGCAGCTTCGCTTCACGGAGCGAAGTCTTTGTCGGGGCTTCCGTTTTCCTCTCAACGCGGACACAAACTCAGTGCCCACCGCAGGTTTGAGGGTTGAGCCCCTTCTCTGAGGACAATTGTGGCAATGGCGCTCACCACACACTTCTACTGTGGCACAAGTTTAAAAATGAAAATTGAAGCGCTCAGCATGCGCTTTTGTGGCAAAGCAAGTTAACCTGAATTTAGGCCGAAAAGTAAAGAGCTCGCCACGTCCTGAATTCAGAGGGCACCATCAATAAAGCGCTCAGCCTGTCTCCCACCTGAAGACACCAACAGCGAGCAGGCAGCGCACTTTGCCAGAAATCCACAAGGGCAGAGCTGGGCACAGGCAGGCCAGCACACAGGGCCTCACAGCAGAGGGCAGCCCCTCCAAACCCCTCAGGCAGCAGCTGGGTCCCATGGCGGTTCCTCCTGGCAGAGTGATCTTCAAATCCAAGTTAGTTCAGTTCAACAAACATGGGGTCACAGCCCCAGTACTTATATGGCATATGTCTTTGTTCTCCCCTGGCCTTGGGCTCTGAGCCTAGTCCAAACCAGTTCTGGGAGGCACTTGACAAGTGCACAACACTCCCCATTGTAAGTGTAGGCCCTGGCCAGTACACACCACTGGGGGGTGGAGCCATCATTGGGGAAGGCAGGCACAGCCCTATTCCCACCACTCCAAATGCAGACTAGGCCTATTCAGCCTAGCACGGACTTATCCAGACTCTTTGGAGCCACTGCACCTCCCCAGCCCCTGTCACTCCAAGGCCAGACACAACAGGCAGGCACAAAGACACACAGCACACAGAAATGCCTACTTCTAAAAGTGGCATTTCTAAAATAGTGATAATAAATCCGCGAACACCAATACGCAGCATTTATTACCACTATTCCAAACATACCAAACTTGATCACGCTACCCCTCTCATGCCAGGAATTACCACTGAAGCACATATCCGGAAGTCCCCAATGCATTCCTATGAGAGGGCAGCCTCACAGCAGTGAGAAACCAAATAGGCTGTTTGTCACTACCAGGACAGGCCACACAGTTAAGGCACATGTCCTACCTTTTACCTACACCGCAACCTGCCCATAGGGCTAGCTACGGCCTACCTTAGGGGTGATGGATATGTAGTAAAAGGGGTGTCACAGACTTGGCAACCACTTTGTGCCATGTCACAGCGGCAGTAAACTGCACGCACAGGCCCTGCTGTGGCAGAGGCCTCAGACAGGTTTGAAAGGCTACTTTGGTGGGTGGCGCAAGCAGCGCTGCAAGCCCACCAGTAGCATTTAATTTACTGGCCGTGGGTATATGAGATGCCACTGTACAAGGGACTGACAGGTAAATTAAATATGCCGAACAGGTGTAGACCAATCTTACCAAGTTTACCAAAGAGAGCACATGCACTTTAGCACTGAACAGCAGTGATAAAGTGCCCAGAGTCCTAAAATCACCACCAACAGGTCAGAAAAAATACAGGAGGAAGGCAAAAAGTTCTGGGATAACCCTGCAAAAAGGGCCAAGTCCAACAATGGGGAAAACATATTCGTTGTGTTTATGGTTGGGCTGCTAGGAGAGTGCATCTATCCCTGTTGAAGGGGATTTGTGAACTTTGAGTTTCAGAGTCAGAATTTTTAAGAAAGAGCTTATCTATCAACAACATTGGGATGCCTGGGAGAAGATCTATGATTTTAAATTGCACTTGAACTGAGTTGCACTTTTAGCTCCTTTCTTTAACAAGTGCAGAGAGTGCCACAACTTAGCTGCACAAAACAAACAAGCATTGGCATAGCCAATAGGTCTCGCCTTTGGGACCTTATAACTGTTTAGCCAGAGCTATTGATTTTGCCAATGTCTTTAAGCTATGTTAGAAGTGTGGCTGGTGTGCAGCATGTTGAAAAGTTATAATAAAGTGTTATAAGCATTTTTGTTATCTTATATATAACCAAGACGACATTATGCACAACTGAACTACCCCTTTAAACAAGCTTTGGGAATGCAATAGGTTTCCCATTTGCTTGAGTTACAGGTATTGGCGTTGTAAATGACAATGTTTTTTTCCTTTGTGTTATGGAGTATATGCATGTGGTGTGTAGTGAAATTATGTGGGTTGGATTGGAATTGTTAGTTGTGGAATTGGGTGGTTTGGAGTGGATTTGTGTAGTGGAATTATGTGGCATTGTGTGCAAAGGAAATATGTGGATAGTAATTTTGTGGCATTGAGAGTACTGGAATAACGTGGAGTGGGATTGTGTGCTATGTAGTGTAATTATGTGTAATGGTATTTTGTGGAGTGGTATGTAGTATAGTTTAATTATGTGGTGTGCTGTTGAATTTTTTGGCATGATATGGAATTTTGTGGTGTGGGCTGGATGTATGTGGAATGTTGTGTAATTGTGGTGTTGAGTTCAATTATGTGGTTTTGTTTCAAAATACGTGGTGTGGATTGGAAATGTGTGGAGTTGAATTGTGTGGTGTGGAACTGTGGGGATAATCAACACTAACTTGTCAAAAGCAGCACACAACAGAAGCAACCAGATTTTGGCAAAGTGCAAGACCTAGTAACACATCTCTCTCACCCTGCTGCCCCCACCAATTATTTAAATTAACAAGAAGGGAACTCGTGAGCCAAACTGCTCGACAAGTACTGCACCTAGTTATTTAACCATTTTACTACACCTTCATGCAGATTTAAAGCCATGGTACGATAATTCTCATGTCAATCCATGTCACACACCACATCTTCAATGAGCTAGTGCTCAACCGACCAACATTTAGCATGTTATGGCTTTTATACCGTATACAACAATATTAAAAGCAATACTACAAGTTCAAGAATGCAACGCATTGTTAAATGGCCAGCACTGTCTGAACATGTTGCATATAGCATGCACTCTTATCAGTTAAAAATGGATGTCTTTGTTGGCGAAGAAGCAATATGTTAGCATGTACATGTAATGTCTTGCCTGCCAGGGACCTATTTTTATGGGAGAAGCATCTACGATGGATGCCATGACTTTAGCACAGTTCACAGATGCATGACAGCTGAGGGTTCAGAGGTGAAGGGCACTCCTTAAGGAGGTAGGTGAACTCACTCACCAACTGCAGTATCCACATGACTGCATAATGCTCGGTACAACTCAGAAGCACCAGTTATCTGCTGGCTTCAGCCTCGGCTCATGGTACCAGTGGTACGCACAGCACACTTGGAAGCAACTAAGCAGCCATCTAACTGACAGGGAATCGCTGCTGTGTAGGCGAACATATAAATTGTCGGTCACATGCTTGCAGTGTTTCGAGACGGGACATTCATCACCAAGTTAAATGCGAAAGGCTAGAAAAAGCAAACAAAAATCAAGTACAATTCACCACTTTTAGTAGCAAGCCACTAGAGGAGGCATAACCAGAAGGGGGCTACAATGCTACAATCTGAACGCTGGTGTTTATTTTTCACCCAAAATCGTTCCTTTGATTGTGCTCTGATGAATGCTCTGGCTGCTCCTACCATGTCCGTGAGTAAACTGGTGTAATGGAAGTGCACAAATAAAACAGCACAGCCACAGGCTGCTGGGATAACAAACTGGGACAGGCTGCTATGAGAACAAACTGGGACGGGCGGATGGGGGGGGGGTGTCGAAGAAACGGATACGAGGTAGTGTGGAGACCCTGAAGCAGTTCCGTGTGGAAGAGTAAGAGCTTGCTCTTTTAGCTTTGGATGTTTAATGCACTTTGGGTCGATAGAGAGCAGCGGTTGAACTGCATAAAAAGTGTAGGAACTGTGATCTCGAGTATGATGGGGGTGGGATCAGTGGTTGTGGGAAGGAGAGGGCGAGGCGCATTTCGTTCAGGTAGCAGACTTCCTGAAAGCGGCACTTCGCCTTTTGGTGAAAGCTTTTGAATGACTTTATTTAAAGAGGTGGCCACATTTGATATCAAACGTTTTTACCAAAAATTTCATGTGGAAAATAAAAAGCATAGAATGCAGAATTTTAATAATAAAAAAACGCGGACTCTTCAGTTGTCTTGCCCTAAACTTTTAACTAGCTCCAACATAGGTTATATTTGATGACGCAGGCTATTCTTAATAACATTGATGCTAGTGGATGGTGAGTTTGGGTACACAAGTTGTCATATCAATCAAAACATGACTAAGATCCCAAAAGCCACTGAAGAGCAGCATTCTTGCCTATGCTTCTCTCTGCGCATCCCCATGACTTTAACCATTTTAAAGAGAAAATTCTCATAAAAGTTCAACAATCTGTATTTAAGGCTGTTCCGCAGCAACCTTTACGCTGATTACTCATTAAAAATGTGAAACGGACATAAAGACTCTAAACATGCTCGCAGCGACGGGTGGCTTGCCGGCTGCGGCTCACCTGACTACACATTTTGGTACTTTCGAGCTAATAACATAAGGCTGACTGGAGTGAAGCAGGGCGTTAAAGAATCGCACTAAAAGCCTAAAAACTTTACTATTACGCACCGCTTATGGCTGAACTTAAACCATGAAAGCGAACGAAGAGTATCAAACTGGAAGAAGCCAGCGGGAGGGGTTGGGAAGGCGGGGCTTTGGTGGACGTGAATGCCACAACTAGACTGCGAAGCCCAGACCGGGAGGAGGGGACAGCGTGCGCTGTTTTCAAGGCTCAGGATATTAAGTGGAACTTGCCTGCACTACTGCAAAACACTTGCTGCCTCTATTACAACAAGTTGCATCCATTCAATTGCAGTGGCGGCTTGTGGAATTTGAAACTGGTGAGTCGTATGCAGAACGAATCAACGTATGCGAGCAAGCGAGCCCGACGGCAATAAGGAGGGTTCGGGGGGGTTCTCCCCCCGTGAAGAAATTTTTAAAAAATTGCCATCTTTTTGGTGCGATTTTCAGCACTATTTCTGTGATAAATGGACTAAAATTTCAGTTCTTCTAGGCATTCATAAAAGAAAACTCATACATTATTTCAGAGAATTTCTGGGTTGCCAAGCAAGTCTGACTTCTGAAGAGGGCTAGGGTACTAAGCAAGACTGCTTTGGCTCTACCCTTTCCAATAGAAAACACTAGTTAGTGATGTAAACAAGTTCAATGGACAAACCTGGGGTCTAGGGAGAGTCCCTCTCCTGAGAGAGAAATTTAAAAAAGATTGGCAAATGGTGCATTTTAAAGCAAATGAAACATTCATTGTTTGCATCAACAGCAATACTATCCCAGGTACAATATGCATAGAAAACCATGTTACTACAGAAAGAATCTGCATCAACCAGTAATGCTCTCCCAGTACAACCTGCGGAAATGATTATGCCCCGCGGAGTAAAACATACACCGATGTCATTAAAAGTTCCACAGAACTTTGAACCTGTTAAAACAGTACAAGGGTTCATGGTGTAGTTCAGCATTGTAGCCTCTACAGTCAGCAGGAAAGAAAAGTACATCCCCATTAACACACAAGTGATACGAAAGGTCTGGCCCACCACACTTTAGCTTCCAAATATTCTTTCGTATCATTCCTCCATTAGAATGTGATACCAGAATCCCTTCCCCTCTCATGGCAGACAAAGAAATGCAGAATCACATGAGTCCTGCGGAGCTGAGCAAACATTTGCTTAATCTGCTGCCAATTAAACAGCTCCACCAGATAAGTAAATAGCTGCTCACAGGTGCCCTCAGGACTGCACTTCATTAGTTACTGTACATACTTTGAGTCAGTTTGAGGACTAGTCACTTATAAAGACGCAAGAAGTACCTGGGGTCCACGTAGTCACATACCGCTAACATGAGACCTTAATGCAAAGAAACTTGGCGTTTAGAAGACTCCATCAACAAGTTCACAAGGAACACAGACTGTCTTGCACCATGTTCACCTTTCGAGCACTTCAGATAGCAGTGAGTGGATGGCATGAAGATTCCTGATTTACAGAGATGTGGTACAGAAAGCCGATATAGTGCTAGCCACTCCATACATTTTGTAGTCACCGGATGCCCATAATTTTCCCCAGCTTCACCAGGGGTGCACCAACTCCGACTGGCCTTTGTGAATCTTGTAACAATCACCCTCCTAAGCCAGTGTCTCTGACCGATACTCACTGCTCGCTACTAAGGAAGAATAAGAAATAAAGAGCCCATTCCGAGGTCACAACAGGACAGGTACACTCCTTGCTCTGCTCTGAACCGCGCCAGGCTTGACCTGGGGACAAAACCCTCAAGGATCCGCATTTCGTGCCCAGGGTCTAAGAAAAAGTCAGGCAAAAACTGGTGTTTGCACTCTATTTGGTATTTGCCCCCCAATCAGAATCAGGGCATAAGACTTTCTGGGGTGGTCTCACGTTATCCTCCATCTATACCTATCTGACCACTTGGTCAACTGGCACACCTGGGCATTCCAAGGCCCCAGCACCTACAACCACATCTGACCAACATCACTTCTGCCCATAATTCCCATTTCACCCTGTGCACTGCACACAAAGCGCACTGAGGTGGCTTCTGCTGTATGCAGAACTTTACAAATGAACTAATCTACATGTTCATCCACTGCATTCTTTTACTCAACAACTTGATCTTGCAGCATGGTCCGTGCCAAGGAGTCAGAACGCAGCCTCTAAGCTGTCGCAGGAATTAATGGATAAATAATTTACTGCCCACGCGGCAGCATCTCTTTAGTGTCCTGGTAGCAAAGGGGAGGCCGAGATGAGGGTTAGTCAAATATGGGCAGGTTAAGTAAAGAGTAACCACGGGCACAGACAAACAGCACAAGATATTTATGCCTCGTTTTATGGCAGTAGTCTGTGTGAACAATGATTAGGCATTACACGTTGGGGCTTTGCAACAGGAACTCCATTTCGAGTACTCGGCATTAATGTGCAGGGTGAGTTGTAAACATGAAAGGTACAGCCAAGATTACGAACACAGCCTTGAGTAACCAGGCCTTCCTTTCATCAATCCAGAGGCCTTTACTGAACTTAAAATAAGACAAAAGTGAGCATTTGAAAAACCTGGTTGTCAGTCAAGAAACACAAGAAACAAACTAAATATTTAAAATACATTACATTTCATCAGCAGATTAGCTGAATAATGCTCGAATGAAACTGTCGCTCGGCTGTGTTTTTTAATATTCAGAAAACAGCAGTGGAAAAGGAAAACGTATATAATAGAGATGACCATCCCATCATTCATTAAAACATCTCAGGAAATGGTGTTTCCTGGCCTGGAAAGTCAGCACATCCGTGTAAAAACACGCAATTATGAGGGTAAGAAAAAGGGAACATGAAATACAATGGGAAATAGCTAGCAGCCCCTCGTCCATAATATAGCACCAAGAGGTGTACACACCCACATTACGAATGGTGGCATACCCCCACATCAAAGCTATACAGACACCTGGTGCAGTCAATGCTTCTGTGCATTAAGGGACGTGGCGAATTTAAAAATAGCACATTCTTAGAAGCATGCACCTCTTAAGGTGGGATTTCATTTCACAGTACAAGAGATGAAGCCGTAGCCTAAAGCTCAATGACGAGCCCGTTTAAAGCCAATTTTCACTTCAATCTCCCCCCCTCCCCCCCCCGGGCCCCTCCGCCTCTTCACCTGAAGGCCAGCCCTGTTTATGACAGGGCAAAGCAAACACGAGTGCTCTCTGCCTCCACAAAGCAGTTAAAACATCCCTTGGCCCTGCTTTTAGTGCACCTTTAAGTAAACCCTGTCAGCTGTTTGTTGAAGCAAAGCAATCAAAGGCAATTCCACTTGACACGAGAAAAATCAATGTATTTCACAGTCTTTAAAAACGTCTTTTTGCAGCGTCGTTTCCTCCCTTGGAGACCGACTGCATGCTGGCGATAAGCGCTATAAATGCTCAAAATCACACACGACTACTCCAATTAAGTAGGCAACCTCTTTTTAGCAAAATTATACTAGTGCCCAACTTCTTGATGCTTGTGTTTAAAAGAAATCCATGCTTAATGCAAGCCAAAAGGCAAAACAGCGATTCTCCTTCGTGACTTTTATATGTTGGCAAGCAATATGGGCACCGATTTGCAAAGACTAAAATACATCCATGCATAAATAAACACAAACATATACTCGCGGGGGGGTCGCGCGGGTGTGGGGGCCGGGGAAGATTAAAATAATATAATAAAAGAGAACTTACCGGTCCACGCCGCCTCTGCACGACTGTTGAAGAGCGCGGGACCCCGGACCAGGAGCAAACAGGAACAGCCGCGACGTCACTGCAGTGCCAACCCCTCTACTGACGCTGCTCCAGCAGCGCCGCCAGGATTGGTTGAGGGCAGGGATACTCCCTGCCCATTAGGAGACCGGGGGCTGCGGCATCAAACCCTCGGTCTCCTAATGTGCAGCCTAGAGTGCACATGTTCGGGCTGATCATAAAAATGATCAGCCCAAAAACGAACATGCGCACTATTGCTGGGACTGCAACTGTGTGACTGTCTCTAGTGCGCTGCTGGCCTGTCACTCAACTCCCTGAGTGCTGCCGCAGCCCCGCCGCCACCCCAGCGTCCCTTGTTCTACTTCTCCGACGCAGAGACGCTAATTCCAATCAGGAGTCCTGATTGGAATTAGCGTCCCCAATGGACGCACCGCCACTGTTCAATTGATTGTAAATAGAGCGGAGGGTTGTTTAACTGATGCAGTGAGCGGGAGGACCTGGGGAGGCGGGGCTTTGGCGGGACGCAAATTCCTCAACTAGGCTGCGAAGCCCAGACTGGAAGGAAGGGCCACCGCACTGTGCTTGACGAGAAGAAAAACAAGCATTGGCATAGCCAATAGGTCTCGCCTTTGGGGCCTTATAAGTGTTTAGCCAGAGCTATTGACTTTGCCAATGTCTTCAAGCTGTGCTGTAGAGAAGTGTGGCTGCTGTGCAGCATGCTGAAAAGTTATAATAAAAAAGTGTCAGAAGCATTTTTGTTACTTTATATATGACCAAGAAGGCATTATGCAAAACTGAACGACCATATTAAAAAAAGTATTTACAATAAAAAAATTTCCTCAGTTTTCTTTTGTTCTTGCAATGCTGGCAACTTGTTTCTGCCTATTGCAATGGTTGTTTGTTAAAGCTTTTTTTTTTGAGGGGGCATGAACAATCGGAGGGTGAAGGTTGGGAACTAGTACCTGTATTATAACACTAGCAGCGGCCAGACGCTAGAGAAGAATCAACAGATGCCAGATTCCGAGAGCAGGCTGAGGTGGTGCTGAGTGATGCTGAGGTGGTAGTGGTGGTGGTGGTGACTGTTGCGGAGATGATGCTGAATGATACTCAGGTCTTGCTGAGTGATGCGGCGGCGCTGAGCGATGCGGCAGCGCTGAGCGATGCGGCGGCGCTGAGCGATGCGGCGGCGCTGAGCGATGCGGCGGCGCTGAGCGATGCGGCGGCGCTGAGCGATGCGGCGGCGCTGAGAGATGCTGCGGCGCGGAGCGACGCGGCGGCGCGGAGCGATGCGGCGGCGATGCGGCGGCGATGCGTCAGCGCTGAGCGATGCGGTGGCGGCGCTGAGCGGCACTGAGCGGCGCTGAGCGATGCGGCGCTGAGCGATGCTGTGGTGGCGCTGAGCAATGCTGTGGTGGCGCTGAGCGATGCTGTGGTGGTGCTGAGCGATGCTGTGGCGGCGCCGCAGAGCGATGCTGTGGCGGCGCCGCCGAGCGATGCTGTGGTGGCGCTGAGCGATGCTGTGGTGGCGCTGAGCGATGCTGTGGTGGCGCTGAGCGATGCTGTGGTGGTGCTGAGTCATCCTGTGGTGTGCTGAGTCATCCTGTGGTGGTGCTGAGTGATGATGTGGTGTCGCTGAGTGAAGCTATGGTGGCGCTGAGTGATGTTGTGGTGGCGCTGAGTGATGTTGTGGTGCTGCTGAGTAATGCTGTGGTGGCGCGGAGTGATGCTTTTGTGGCACTAAGTGATGCTGTGGTTGTGCTGAGTGATGCTGTGGTTGCGCTGAGTGATGCTGTGGTTGCACTGAGTGATGCTGTGGTTGCACTGAGTGATGCTGTGGTTGCACTGAGTGATGCTGTGGTTGCACTGAGTGATGCTGTGATGGCGTGTGAGAGATAGAGTGAAGATATAATGCCCAATTAGAGAGGGTGGTGAGAGAGAAAGAGTGTACATAGAATAAAGAGTGGAGCGGGATAGAGAAAGAAGGGGAGAGAGAGTGAATGAAGGAGTTTGAAAGAGAAACAGATAAAGGGGTGAGAGAATGAAAGGCTAAAAAAGATAGAGCGGGGAGAGTTAATTAAGTAGAGAGAGAATTAGAGAGGGGAGAGAGAGAGGAGAGAGACAATAAGAGTGGGGGGTGTGGAGTTTAAATTGAGTGAAGAAGTGACGCGGAAAAAGTAACCTTAAATATAGCTTTCTGCTTTGCGCGAATAAATATTTAAAAAAAACAAAAAACAGAGTGAGACAAAAATACTGGTAATTAGGCTGTGACTCCCAATATAAAACAAATAGCGATATAAGGTGAAATCAATCCACCGAAGCAATATTTCTAACTAGACAAAAAAAAGCTTGCATTTCAATGCTAATCGCTGTTTTTCATGTGACTGTAGTCCAGGGCCGTCAGTTGGTAATGTGAGCTGCTGCTGCGATTGAAACATCAGAGTCCAGAGAGTTAATGAGCCATGACGAGGAAATGAGGAAGAGATAAGAAACCCAGATGGCAGCTGCGCGCGTGCACGCCATCGTGAACGCAAGCTGGTCGCCAGCCGAAAGCCAGTGGGTTTGCACTTCCAAAACCCGCTTACTAATACTCTCGGCCAGACCAGCGCAAGCGCTGGTGCAGGCCGAGACCTAACGAGAGAAATAATATGGCGAGCCGCATATAAAGCCACACGCTAGGCATAAATCTGAAAGCTCAGGTTAAAAAAAAAAAAAGCATTTGACACCATGTATGAAAACAAGGAGGAGGGGCCATCACGCTGTAGTGTGATGGCCAAACAATAGGTTCTCTGAGTGAAATCGTCAGGGACTGAATTAAGCACGCAAAGGAACGGCATTTACACAAATGCACCAATAACAAGCCGGCATTTCTGAATGCCACAGATAGTAACCAATGGCAATAGGTGGGTTTGCCAAAACCCACAGAAGAGCTATAACAGGTCGATCAAAGCTCGACCTAAAAATAGGAGTGGAAAGGCGCTAAAAAGTGGGGGTGCGGAAGGTTATGCAGCTTCCCCACAATTACTATGCTGGAATTCAGAATCTGAATGAGCAATAAAGGTGCCGTTAAATTATGTGTTTAGCTTATCTATTTGCTGTGTATTCAAAGATAGAGGTCAAATGTCAAGCAAGATCTTCTGAGAAATTACTGCTTATTCTTTTAACGTGGAAAGGTGTGTTTACTTTCCTTTCTCTGACCTCAGAGTGAGCGGAATATGTAATGCGAACTATCTGACAATGATACAGGATATGTGAAATGAAGGGCATGAGGTCCATTTTTTTCTAGCACCCAAGAAAATGTAAATATATGTGTAGGAAAGTAGGATCTGCTTCTATGGTTACCCCCACTTTTGGCTTGATGTAGTGCTGTTTCTGACTAGTCTGACTGGAATCCTGCTAATCAGGAGCCCAGTCTCTCTGCTTTCTCCCTAAATTTTTATGGTAAGTACTTGGGTATCTCCCAGATTAGATATTGGGGAACCCTTATACGTCCCTAGTATATGGTACTAAGGTACCCAGGGTATATGTACCCTAGAGGTCCCCCATAGGCTGAAGCATGTATTATGCCACCTATGGGAGACCATTCAAACTATCACTACAGGCCTACCATTGCAGCCTGCGGAGGCTGGTGCTAGCACCACTTACCAAAGATATAAGTTTCCCTATATCTAGGGTCACTGCACTTAAAACCAATAAGTCACCCCTACAGCAGGCCTTTTCAATCCTGAAGGCAGGGTGCTCGGTTCTAAGTGTGAGGGTGCCACTGCTTGAGCAGGACACCCCTACAGCCTCTGGAGTCCATTCTCCCAGGTGTAAGTGAGACAGCCATATAACATATAGAGGGCACAGCGTCATTAGCGTCATCTCAATTCTGGCAGTAACGAACCCTGTCATGTTTGGTATCAAACCTGGTTGAATCATACCCCCACACTGTAAACGGTGTGGGAGGTATGATTTGAAGCACTGTAAAGGCCCTCCGTTAGGCCCTCAGTGCTCCCGGTACCAGTCTTCTAGACCCGGACAGCACAACATGGCTGCTGCCGACCAGAGACATGATTCTGCCATCCTGCTGCTGAGCCAAGCTTTAGCAGGGGAAGGCAGAACAATACGCATCCTGTCTCAGAGAGAAGTTACTACCTCCCAGACCGGGTTTAGTGTATTGGGACAGGGTGGGAGCGCTTGTCAGTGCCACATAGTCTTTGTGCATGGCACATTTGGTGCCCTCCATGCATAGTCCAGTTCAAACCAGTTCAGGGAGCTGTTCGCTCCCGCTCTGGCGCGAACATGGACAAAGGAGAGGGGAGTATCCTCCCCCTTGTCCAGCCGTCCTTAGGGAGGGACCCCTGAGTTGTCCCAACCCTTTTGTTAGGGTATTTAAGGGCTTGCCTGAGGGTGGGTCCCTAGATTCGTTGTGGGACACGATCCAATTCAGACACCACTTCAACTTCGACCATCTGGGCACTTTGGACTTCGCTGGACTGAACTCTGGGCATCAAGGCTGCAACCGGGAACTCTCCTGCTGCTCCTGAGCTCTCCGCCCTGCTCATCTTCTGCAACATCTGTGACTGCGCTCCATACAGGAAACCTTCCAATGCCTGTGGGCATCCAAGACACCTGAAGGAATCTCCCTTGAAGTGAAGGAGTCACTTTCCAGCATCTGCAGGCACTGCAACTAATCTGATCGGTCTGCTGATCCTGGGCTCCCACGGACTCCAAAAGGCTCAGCAACACATGGTTCTTCACATCCCTCGAGGCCTGCCCTCTCACCAAGTTTGAGGCCAGTATCCCTCATCGGAGCCGCAGGAACCTAATCCCTGTGCACCGCGTCGACTTACCGTTGCAGAGGCTTGTTGGCTTCCTTCCATCAAGATCTTCTGGCTCCAAGTAGCCCCAAACTCCAACATCTCCAGTGACCAGAATCTTTGACCACACCCTATTGCTTGCACCATGGGCCTGCTTCTTTGGTAGCTGCTCAAGATCCTCTTGCGACTACAGTTCCCCTGGCCTGTGGGTCCTGTTGAGGGTCACATTTTGAATTCTTTGGGCTCCCCTGATGGTCGTGGCCTGCCCTGACTCCCCTGCTTGTGGTGAGTCTCCTGGACCTTGCTGGTCCCGACATTGCACCTTCTTCTACTCCTTCATTGGTTGCAGTTGCAAATGCTTGTTGGTGCACCCACCGGACACCGACCCCTCAACTCTCGACATCCGACGTGGGACAGCTTGTGTATGGCTCCTGGTCTTCCACAGCATCGCCTGGCCCACACAGCTGCAGTTTCAAGGTCACCGTCGGCTCTCCTGCAACACCCGACATCGGCGGACATTCATCTTCCGTACCGCCTGGTCACTCCTGAGTGACATACTCTGTCCCCTCTGCTTGCAGGTTCTTCACATCTTGAATCCACCTTTGGGTTCCACCGGACACTTCCACCTTCTCCAGCAGCGGCATCTTTCTAAAGTCTCCCATTGAGTTCGACTGTTTCCGACTCCACTTCACACCTATGCACCCGGCTTCCCTGGTGCAGGTATCCTAGTTCCTAAGGTATCCACAGGTGGGGTGGCTCTCCAACCTCTAGTCTTCCACCGGGTTTCTTCAGGGTCCACTGGGAAGGGTCCTCTTTCTTTAAAATTGCAACCGCAACTTTCCCATTGACTTGCATTGATCCCGCTGTCATGTTCCCACTCTGCACTGCCTCCCACATTGGTGAGCAGTGGTTGGGATTCAAGCTTGCATTGTTTTACCAGATAATCTTGGTGTGGATTGAAAAACCATCACTAATATTAGGCACATATAAATATAAGATTAGAATAAGTAAGTTCTCCTGAACTTAGGGTTGGGTAGTTAAGGGTCTAGCACAACCCTTTCTCCAACCTCAGAGTTTAGTTCCCACTAGGTTAGGTGGGTGCAACACCTCACTACACCTAGTATGTCTTCTAAAGGAGATGCCAGTGGCTCTCTGCCTTCTAGATAGTGACCTCACGTTACAGGAACTGAGGGCCCTGTATTCCTGTATCCTCTAGGAAGCTTAAGACAGGGAAAGGACCTAATACTCAAAGCCTCCTAGAGGTGTTACTGTTGGATGACCTACAGAAAGCTAGTGGGTCAGATGAACAGGACACAGTGGGTGGGCAAGGGGCAGAAGATGGGTCAGGAGGGGAACCCCTTGTTGACCTTTATTCTGACCCTGACCAGGAGGAGTGTAATGACTCCCACCTGGAGAACTCCGATCCCCCAGAGGATAGTGCCAATGGCACAGAGGGTGCCCCCAGAAGTGGGTCCCCCTTTGTTCCTCCTGGAAGGGTCCAGAGTAGACCAAGGAGGTCTAGATCCTACTCTAGATAATCCAATGCTTCAGGACATTCAGTAGGGACCCCCATCTCTAGTAGGAGGGACAACTCTTTTGACAGGGAGTACCAACTGCTTGAACTTGAGAAAGCAAGGCTTATGCTCAGGCAAGACCAGTTGGCCCTTGACAAAGAGTCCCTAGAAATCCAGAAAGCTAGGAAGAAATTAGGACTAGAGTCCCATGGTGTCATCAACCGTGTCCCTAGGGTTAGAGAAACCTCTTTTGACCATAGGAACCTGAACAAGATAGTCCCTCCTTACCAGGAGGGGGATGATATCCATAAATGGATCACTGCTTTAGAGAGGGCCTGTAAAGCTCAGAGGGTCCCTCGAGCAGTGGGCAGCTATCTTGTGGCTCTCCTTTGCTAACAAAGGTAGAGATAAGCTCATAACTGTTAGAGAAGAGGATGCTGACAATCACACAGTACTGAGGAGTGCTCTCATAGATGGGTTTGGCTTAACCAATGAACAGTGTAGGATTAAGTTCAGAGACACCCAGAAGGCACACACCCAGGACTGGATAGACTTTTTAGACAGTGCTATCAAGGCTCTGGAAGGCTGGTTTCATGGAAGCAAGGTACAGGACTACCAAGGAAGGATTGTACAATTTGATTATGAGGGAGCAGATCCTTAATTGTCAGAACCAGCTTTTACATCAGTACCTGGTGGACTATGATCTGACCTCTCCCCCAAGAACTGGGAAAGAAGGCAGACAAATGGGTTTGCACCAGGGGTAAGCAGAAAAACCATGGTAATGGAGGTGACCAGAAGAATCAAGATTCTTCTAAATCTCAGGATAAGTGTGGGGATAAAGCCAAAGATAAGGAGTCTTCTTCTCAAGGGGCCCAAAAACCTGCATCTGGGGGTGAGTCTCAAAATTCCAAGAAAGGCAAAAAGAAACTTTGGTGTTACTTCTGTAAAGTGAAGTCCCATTGGACCAAAGATGCTGATTGTCCAAAGGCCAAGGAAACTAATCCTACTACCACTGCCCCAAAGACACTTGCCCCCCCCCCCTCCCTAGCACAAGTACAAGTGGTGGTACAGCAAACAAGGGATTAGTGAGGTTAACCTTGGGCACTCAGATGGGTTCTGACTTAGTCAGAACTCCAGCTCAGGCTGTTTTGGTCTGTGATGGTGGCATGGATCTTGCCACGTTACTTGTCAGTCCCACTAACTTGGGCAAGTACAGACAACAGCATTTAATCAATGGAAAAGAAGCAATGGCTTATAGGGATACAGGGGCCAGTGTCAATATGGTGACAGAGAAACGTGTATCCCCTGAACAGGTCATACTTGGACAAGTGTACAAAGTCACCAACGCTAGCAATGTCAGGACTGACCATTCCTTCGCAGTTGTGAATCTCAGCTGGGGAAGGGTAACTGGACCTAAGAGGGTTGTGGTATCTTCAGACCTACCTGTAGATTGTTTGTTGGACAATGATCTAGAAACTTCAGCCTGATCTGAAGTGGAGTTCAGAACACATGCAGAGATGATAGGCATCTCTGCCAGTGCATTTGCTGCCACCAGGGCTCAGGCCAAACAGCTCATCACTGACAAAGCACTGGATCCTGGAAAAATGGACTAAGTGCTTCTCAAGAGAAGGAGCAAGAAGGGTAAGGAATTGCCCTCCTCACAAACTCTCAGTGAAGATCAACCTCCTGAGGGAGATTTTCTTAGTCCCTGGGAAGGAACTGTCCCAGAGGAACTTGGGCCTGACCAGGCAGAGTTCTTGGGGGAAGGGGGCCCTTCCAGGGCAGATTTTAGTTTGGAGCAGCAGTCCTGCCCCTCTCTTGAACCCCTCAGACAGCAAGCTGCTGCTGAGGAAGCAGGGAATATCAGTGGGTTCCATAGGATCTATTGGGAAGATGGACTCTTGTATTCTGAGGGTAGAGACCCCAAGCCTGGTGCCACCAGGAGGATGGTAATACCCCAGAAGTTCAGAGGTTTCCTACTCTCCCTGGCACATGATATTCTTCTTGCAGGACACTTAGGGCAACGCAAGACTTGGGACAGGCTTTCCCTTACCTTCACTGGCCCCATATGTCTGAGGACAAAGAAGTTTTGTCGCTCCTGTGCCACTTACCAATGAGTGGAAAGTCAGGTGGCACCACAAAGGCCTCCGTAATTCCACTTCCAGTGGTTTGGGTTCCCTTTGAGAGGGTAGGGATTGACATTATTGGTCCCTTCAACCCTCCAACTGCATCTGGGCACAGTTGCATACTAGTGGTGGTGATCCATGCCACTAGGTACCCAGACGCTATTCCCCTTAGGACCACCACAGATCCTGTGGTGGCTAGGGCCCTCCTGGGAATTTCTTCCAGAGTGGGCTTCCCTAAGGAGGTCTTAACTGACAGAGGTACCAACTTCATGTCAAGTTACATCACTGCAATGTGGAAAGAGTGTGGAGTAAACTATAAGTTTACCGCACCCTACCATCAACAGTGCAATGGGCTTGTTGAAAGGTTCAACAAGACCCTCAAGGGTATGATCATGGGCCTCCCAGAAAAGCTTAGACGAAAATGAGATGTCTTATTAACCTGCCTTCTCTTTGCCTACAGAGAGATTCCTCAGAAGGGGGTTGGCTACAGCCCATTTGAACTTCTGTTTGGACTTCCAGTTAGGGGTCCCTTGTATCTAGTGAAAGAAGGTTGGGAGCAACCTTTCAAAGCTCCTAAACAGGACATTATGGACTATGTCCTTGGCCTGCATTCTTACATGGCTGTGTACATGAAGGCCAGCAAAAACCTGGTGGCCAGCCAAGAATGTCAAAAAGCTTGACATGACCAAAAGGCTGTCTTGACTGTGTATCAGCCAGGCCAGAAAGTATGAATGTTGGAGCCTGTTGCCCCAGCAGCTTTCCAAGATATGTGGAGTGGCCCCCACACCATCCTTGAACAAAAAGGTGAGGTCACCTACCTGGCGGACCTTGGTAATCCAAGAAGTCTCCATAGGGTACTTCAAGTGAACCGCCTAAAACCTTTTGTTGATAGGGCTGACATGGGCTTGCTCATGGCAACTGATGAGGGACAAGAGGGCGACCCTCTCCCTGATCTTCTCTCTCAGAACCCTGATGATGGATCAGTAGATGGAGTAGCCTTAGCAGGCACCTTCACTGTTCAACAGCAGACTGATTGCAGGCAAGTCCTCAATCAGTACACCAATATGTTCTCCCTGACACCCAGTCAAACCACCTGGTGTACCCATGAAGTGGACACAGGTGACAGTCTGCATGTAAAGAGTAAAATCTACAGACAGCCTGGCCATGTCAAAGACTGCATCAGGAGAGCGGTCCAAAAGATGCTGGAATTGGGGGTCATTAAGCCTTCTGATAGCCCCTGGGCAAGTCCAGTAGTCCTTGTAAACCACACACCAAGGGTGGAAAAAGAGATGAGGTTTTGTATGGACTACAGAGGTCTCAATGCAGTCACCAGGACTGATGCTCATCCAATTCCCAGGGCAGATGAACTTATAGATACTTTGGCCTTTGCCAAGTTTCTGAGTAAATTTGACATGACAGCTGGCTACTGGTAAATCAGACTAGCTGAGGATGCCAAGCCTGCTCAACCCCTAGTGGGCATTATCAATTTATTGTGATGCCCTTTGGTCTGAAGAATGCACCTGCCATATTTCGGAGGCTGGTGAATAAAGTCCTAACAGGTCTGGAAGCCTATAGTGCAGCATATCTAGATGACATAGCTGTCTTTAGTTCCACCTGGATCACCTGGTCCCCCTCAGAAATGTTCTGGAGGCCCTGCAAAAGGCAGGCCTCACTATCAAGGCCACTAAGTGCCAGATAGGGCAGAGCAAAGTTGTGTACTTGGGCCACCTGGTAGGTGGAGGCCAGGTTCAGCCATTGAAGAGCAAAATCCAGACCATTGTGGACTGGGTTGCTCCCACTACCCAGACTCGGGTCAGAGCGTTCATGGGCCTGACTGGGTACTACAGAAGATTTGTGAAGGGATATGGGTCCATTGTGGCTCCTCTGAATGATCTGGCCTCAAAAAGAATGCCCAAAAATGTTCAGTGGACAGTAAGCTGTCAAAAGGCATTTGATAATCTTAAGCAGGCCATGTGCACTGCTCCCATCCTGCAAAGTCCTGACTACTCCAAACCTTTCAGTGTCCAGACAGATGCATCTGAGATGGGGGTAGGGGCTGTGTTATCACAATTTAATGCAGAGAGCCAGGATCAACCAGTAGCTTTTATCAGCAGAAGGTTGACCCCAGGGAGAAATGTTGGTCAGCCATTGAGAGGGAAGCCTTTGCTGTGGTCTGGGCCCTGAAGAAGCTGAGGCCATACCTGTTTGGCACTCACATCATTGTTCAGACAGACTACAAGCCCCTCTAATGGCTTACACAGATGAAAGGTGAAAATCCCAAACTTTTGAGGTGGTCCATTTCTCCAATAGTTGATCAACTATACAGTGGAACATAGACCTGGGAGTAACAATGCCAATGCAGATGGACTCTCCAGATATTTCCACATAGAAAATGAAGACTCAACTGGGCAAGGTTCGTCTCATCTGCTTACGTTTGGGGTGGGGGGGTTGTGTAGGAAAGTAGGATCTGCTTCTATGGTTACCCCCACTTTTTGCTTGATGTAATGCTGTTTCTGACTAGTTTGACTAGAATCCTGCTAATCAGGACCCCAGTCTCTCTGCTTTCTCCCCTAAATTGTTATGGTAAGTACTTATGTACATCCCAGATTGGATATTGGGGTACCCTTATAAGTCCCTAGTATATGGTACTAAGGTGCCCAGGGCATAGGTACCCCAGAGGTCCCCCATAGGCTGAAGCATGTATTATGCCACCTATGGGAGACCACTCCAGCTATCACTACAGGCCTTCCATTGCATCATGTGTAAGCTGGTGCTAGCACCACTTACTAAAGATATTGGTTTCCCTATATCTAGGGTCACTGCACTTAAAACCTATAAGTCACCCATTACAGCAGGCCTTTTCAATCCTGAAGGCAGGGTGCTCAGTTCAAAGTGTGAGGGTGCCCCTGCATGAGCAGGACACCCCTACAGCCTTCAGAGTCCATTCTACCGGGTTGAAATTGAGACAACCATTTAACATATAGAGGGGCACTGCGTCAATACGCAATGACCATCTCGAATCTGGCTGAAACGAACCCTGTCATGTTTGGTATCAAACATGTTGGAATCATACACCCAAACCGTAAACAGTGTGGGAGGTATGATTCCAAGCACTGTAAAGGCCCTCCGTGCTCCCGGTACCAGTCTTCTAGACCTGGACAGCACCACATGGCTGCTGCCGACCAGAGACATGATTCTGCCCTCCTGCTGCGGAGTCCAGCTCGAGCAGGGGAAGCCAGAACAATAGGCATTCTGTCACAGGGAGGTGTGACCACCTCCCACACAGGGTTTAGTGTATTGGGACAGGGTGGGAGAGTTTGCCAGCACCACATAGTCTTTGTGTAGGGCACATTTGGTGCCCTCCATGCATATTCCAGTTCAAACCAGTTCAGGGAGCCATTGGCTCCCGCTCTGGCGTGAACCTGGACAAAGGACAGGGGAGTATCCTCCCTCTTGTCCAGCCGTCCTTAGGGGGGGACCCCTGGATCATCCCAACCCTTTCCTTAGGGTTTTTAAGGGCTTACCTGAGGGTGGGTCCCTAGATTCGTCGTGGGACCCGATCCAATTCAGACACCACTTCAACTTCGTCCATCTGGGCACCTCGGACTTCGCTGAACTTCGCTCTGGGCATCAAGGCTGCAACCGGGAAGACTCCTGCTGCTCCTGATCTCTTCGCCCTGCTCATCTGCTGCAACGTCAGTGCCTGTGCTCCATACAGGAAACCTTCCAAGGCCTGTGGGCATCCAAGACACCTCGAGGAATCTCCCTTGAAGTGAAGGAGTCACTTATCTGTGTCTGCAGAACTAAGCTGACCGTTCTGCTGATCCTGGGCTACCACGGACTCCGAAAGGCTCAGCAACACAGGTGGTGGTTCTTTACTTCACATCCCTCGAGGCCTGCCCTGTCCTCTCACCAAGTTTGAGGCCAGTATCCCTTGTCAGAGCTGCCGGAACCGAACCCCTGTGCACCGCATCGACTTGCCGTTGCGAAGGCTTGTTGGCTTAGTTCCATCAATATCTTCTGGCTCCAAATAGCCTCAAACATTTCCAGTGACCAGAGTCTTCGACCGCATTGCTTGCACCGTGGGCCTGCGTCTGTGGTAGCTGTCCGTCCTCTTGTGACTACAGTGCCTCCTTGCTGGGGGTCCGGTAGAGAGTTACATTTTGAATTCTTTGGTCTCTCCTGATGGTCGTGGCCTGCCCTAACTCCCCTGCTTGTGGTGTGTCTCCTGGACCTTGCTGGTCCCGACATTGCACCTTCTTCTACTCTTTCGTTGGTTGCAGTTGCCAAGGTTTGTTGGTGCACCCGCCGAACACCGACCCCTCAACTCTCGACATTAGACGTGGCACAGCTTGTGTATGGTACCTGGTCTTCCACAGCCTCACCCGGTCCACACAGCTGCTGTTTCAAGGTCACCGTCCGCTCTCCTGCAACACCTGACATCGGTGGACATTAGTCTTCCGTGCCTCCTGGTCGCTCCTGAGTGGCATAGACACTGTCCCTTCTGCTTGCAGGTTCTTCACATCTTGAATCCACCTTTGGGTTCCACCGGACACTTCCACCTTCTCCAGCAGCTGCATCTTTCTGAAGTCTCCCATTGAGTTCGACGGCGGTTTCCGACGCCACTTCGCGCCTATGCACCCAGCTTCCGTGGTGCAGGTATCCTAGTTCCTAAGGCATCCATGGGTGGGGTGGCTCTCCAACCTCTTGTCTTCCACAGGGTTTCTTCAGGGTCTACTGGGAAGGGTCCTCTTTCTTTAAAATTGCAACCCCCGCTTACCCATTGACTTGCATTGATCCCGCGGTCGTGTTCCCACTCTGCACACAGCCTCTGTGGGGCTCCTGGTTACTTACCTTGGGCAGTTCCTTGGGTCCCCTGCACTTCTACGTCTTCTGGGTATAGTCTTGACTCGAGTCGTGGTTCGCATACCACTATTTTAGTATATGGTATGGTCTCCCCCAGGTGACCACTGTGTATTCTGTGCTACTTACCTGTTTCTATCGTAAAGTATTTTGTGCATTGTGTATATCTTCGGCTAGGAGATATCTGTATTTGTTAGTGAGTGTCTTATAATAAGTACCTAGTTTTATAAATACACTATGTGGTTCTTTTTCACTTAATCAATACCTATAAGATTATGTTCTGGTGAAACAAGCTACTTTACACTCCTTCTGGACTAAGCCTGAAGGCTTCTCTCCACAGCTACCACTTCGAGAGCTTTCTAAGGTTGTCTAAGGCCACTAAAATCAAGTGTTGTCTGGATCAGTGCAAGGTATCCACTTACATAAGTGTACATCATATACTGAGCCAGCCTCTCACAATATGTAAATGAACTGTACTCTTATTTCAAAATAATCCCACAGTTCGGAAAACACAAATAAAGCTCATTTTGTATAATTCTGTAGTGTGATCGCAAAAAAGATTTCAATGGGATCAAAACAAATCTAGACACTTTAGATGTGTGATGCGCAAATGATAAATATTCAATACAAATCCAATTTCTAATCATTGTTTAGGTGCTATTTAGTTTTATCAGTAAAATTGCATGTCTGCGCATATTTAGTGCCCATTTCGATGGAAAGGGTGCTGTTTGTAACTGACATTGTGGTATCACACCATGCAATACTAATATATTAGCGAAAGTGTGTTCAAAATGCACTACCAACCTTATCCAATCTCCTGCTGAATGGTCATGGCTCATTTGCTATACTTGTTCTTTGGGTGAAGCTTGGATTTTTCACAGTCCTAATGACTCCAGTGATGTAACATTAATGGCAGCATCCCTGCTCTGAAAATTATTTACGCACCACGCGCTGCCTATTTTGTCTGTCACGCTTATATTGAAAAATGCACGTCCCCTACGCAATACAGCTGCTAAAAAAAGTCTGAACATGGGATGGCACCAGCTAGTATCCCTAGGACGTTCTGTGAAAAGCTAAGCAATTTTCTGGAGAAGATGGTACAACACTGTACTCCCACTGAATTAATATGATTCCTCAAAGATGTCATGGTTCCTTAAAATCCCCATACTTTTAAGTTTTATAGCAGATATTTTATTTGAGGGTGTGGGCAGATATTTTAGGCTACCCTGTTGGAGGTTCACCCAGGAGCATAATTTAGAGGGCTGGAATTGTATGATTTCTAAGGTTATGTTAAAGATGATTGAGATACCTCCAGCAATCAATAAATCTGCTTGAAACCCTCACCCACAACTGCAAACTGCTCGAAAGGAATATGCCCACCAGCAAGAAGCCCAGGGACCATGTCACATTCAAGACATCCCTGAACCAATACCATTAATTTCTGAAAGAGACGAAAAGGAGTGCCTTTGCCGACCGCATCGGGGCAAGTTCCAACCAGAGCAAAGAACTCTTCAACATAGTCTGAGTTCTCCAACCCCTCAGCCACCAAATATATTATCACCCCGTCCCAGGAATTCTGTGACACCCTGGCTGACTTCTTCTATGTCAAGATCTCCACCACCTACAGAAACCTAGAACTCCAACCCACCCCCACTGACTTCCTCAGCCTTCTCACCCCAACAAATAATAAACATGACCACCTGCTTGCCACCTGAGACCAGGTCACCACACAAGACACCGCAGCCATCATGAACTCCGTCCACTCAGGAGCACCCTCAGATTCCTGTCTTTACCACCTCTTCAACCTCAGGAGCAAGACGATCAGCAACAATCTCACCACCATCTCCTATGCATCCATCACTGCTGCCACCTTACCTGGAAGAAAAAAAAAAGGAAACATGCAGAAGTCAAACCCCTTCTCAAGAAACCTTCTGCTGACTCCCAACAAACTCAAGAACAACCACCCCAACTCCCTGCTGTCCTTTGCTGCCAAAGTCCTTGAGAAAGCCATCAACCGCCAACTCACAAAACACCTGGAAGTCAACAATCTTCTGGACACCTCTCAATCCGGATTCCGCACCAACCACAGCACCGAAACTGCCCTAATCTCAGCCACAGATGACATCAGATACCTCCTTGACCAGGAAAAATCAGCGGCCATGATCCTCCACAACCTCTCTGCAGCGTTCGACACAGTATCACACCACACCCTCATCAAAAGGCTTCACCACTTTGGCATCCAAGGAGATTCCTTCAAATGGATTTCTTTCTTCCTTACTGGAAGAAACCAGAGAACTCTCCTACCTCCCTTTACCACTTAACCCAAGAACATCTGGGGCATCCCACAAGGTTTCTCCCTCAGTCCTACTCTGTTCGACAACTACATAACGCCCTTGGCCTACGTTGTCAGAACACTTGGACTAAACATCCTATCCTATGCTGACGACACCCAGCTCATTCTTTTGTGACCCCTCCGAAAAGTTGACCAACTTCCGCAATTCATGATTAGTGTTGCCTAGTGGATAAATGACAACTGCCTTAAACTCCGCACAGACAAGACAGAAGTGCTGATTTTCAGGAATAATACCTTCCTGTGGAACAATGCCTGGTGGCATCCCAAACTAGGACCCTCACCCACTGACTGACCATGCCCGCAGCCTTGGCATCATCCTGGACAGTAAGCTCACTATGAAAAGATGGATCAACGCAGTCTCATCTGTCTGCTTCCTCACCCTTCGCATGCTTCGTAAGATCTTGAAATTGCTCCCCATCGAAACCAGATGGACCATCACCTAAGGAGCCCTTGTCAGCAGCCGATAGAACTACAGAAACTCACCCTATGTAGGAATCAGCTTACACCTCCTCAAAGGACTACAGACCATACAGAATTTGGCAGCCAGACTCATCCTAGACCTCCCCAAGCGGACCCACATCACCCCAACCCCCCACCTCAGAAAGCTTCACTGGCTCCCCATTCAGAAGAGATGTCCATTCAAGATGTTGCGCCACACTTTCAAAGGCCTGTGCAACCAGGGGCCCACATACATCAACCACCGCCTGAACTTCCACCAACCCACCAGACACCTGCATTCTGCCTCCCCTTCCTCACTTACACCCCCGGCATCCGCCGCAGCAGGAGTGGAGGACGTTACTACTTCTACCTCACCGCAAAGTCCTGGAATAAACTCCCACTTCACCTCTGGACCTCTTCCTCTCTGCTGGAATTCAGGAAGGGACTCAAGAACTGAACCCTTCCCTGCAGCAGTGTCCTTAGTGGCTGGATATCCCAACGGGGGATTAGCCGCTCTTTATAAATCCTGATTGATTGTTTGAACTCTCTTTAAGAGATGATTAAGTGGTCTGAATATTTAGCTGCAAGCCATCTACATAATTATATAAAAGAAAATTTTAAGGTATACTCCTACTCCTTCACCAGCTTCTGGTTCTGCAGAGAATCCAGTTCAAGGCTCTTTATACTACTCATTATGTCTTCTATGGAACCAGATACATTTTTCCCATATGTTCCTGCTGGATCCTTGCAGTCTTGCGATCACCGTTTGCTGATAGTGCAATGTGTCATGTGTGATCACAGTGGTGCTATAGCCTCCGGTGTGCTAACGTGATACCTGCGGAACTCTATAGTTTGAGATTTTAGCCAGTTTATGCTGCTTCTAAAGACTGTAGAAGAAAACAAAACTCAGGATTGAGCCCCGAAGTCAATGCAGGTTTAATGCAAAATAGCCAGCAAGCATTCAAAAATTAAGCAAGGCAATTGCTGTTTAAGGGGACGAGAAGTTCACCAGTGTTCAGTATCACCTGACTGCTCATGACTCTAGGGGTGGGCGGAATTTGCGTAGTCTCACTACGCAAAGCTCCGCGAAACGGTAAAAAATCTCTGCGAGCACGCAAAAGTTCCGCGAACACGCGGAATTGCTTGTTACGCCCGTTCGCGATGCTTTTTTCCTGTTCGCGAACGCTGTTTACATGCTCGGGGAGAAATATCTCACGAACACGCATTTTGAAAGCGCGAACAAGCAAAAAACTCCGCAAAGCCGTGGATCGCGTAATCTTTGGTAATTCCGCGTTCTCTGCGGAACGCGAAATTACCCGAATTCCGCAAATTCCGAGAGCGGAACAGAATTTACCACCCAGGCCTACATGACTCCCCTATGGTGAGATGTGTATTGCTCCCAGATAGTGGACACCGACTTGGGTGTGGGGAGATGTTTTTCCTCCCTGAGCAGGATGGCCTGGTGGCCTGTGCGTAGCCCTTTTCTGAGCTTCAAAGGATGCCTAACCTGTCACTGCCAGATGATGCTCACACCTAGGCCTGCCTCCCTTTTATCTTCCTAGTCAGCTTGTCTCCATACTCTGGGGGGGGGGGAGGGGGGGAGAAGAAGCTAATCCAGACCTGGTTTAAAATGAAATGACCACAAGGAAAGGTTTGCCCATTATTATAACCACACCTTTTGATGGCCACAGGGAGCTCTGCAAAAACAAAGGAAGGTTCTGCAGTATTCGTTTTGAACAGAGAGAGGCACAGTGCGATAGTTTACAGTAAAACACACTTGAAGTGTTGAAAGAGTGGATAGGGTCTCCCCTAGGAACATTTACCCCCCAGTCTGGCACTGAGCATAACTTTGGCACCCCCAGTACCCTCGGAATAACACTGCTGGATCTGTGCAAGAAAGAAGGCCTGTATCTGCTGTTGTGACTAATAAGGAGAACCCCAAGGGCTAGACCTGCTCCCATTTGTACCCAGGGCAAAGAAGTTAACTCCATGGTTCAGTTGGCCGACCTCCTGTTAAGCTACAGGGACACAAAAGCTCCAAGAAGTCCACTTTCCTGAAGTGCCCAGCTGACCAGTTCTAACTGAACTTGCCCTAGACCACGTCTGTGGTTTCTGTTGAGTGAGTCCTGACCCCCAAGTGCAGGTCCTGGACACTTGACTGATACTGGAGTGTACAAACTGCAAACGCTGGGACATTGAACATTTCTTTTGAAGAACCAGCAAAAGATCAGGACTGCTATTGAGCCGAAGCCGCCAAATCGGTCAGATTCAAACTGCTGGTTTGCCCTGCAGAAGGAGATCTGACTTCCAGAAATGTTTCTAAGCCCAAACACAGAGGGCTTCACCAAGGGCAACTATGAGCTGAAGCCGATCCATGTCAAGACCTTCTTGGGTGCGAACTTTGAACTTTTCCCACTCTGAGCTTCTCCCATCTTCGTCAGCAGGTTCACAGAGACTTTGTCCTCTGTCAACCCATTGTCGACGAGCCCATCTTAGGATCCAGTCTGCTATCTTGCTCCGCTGAGGAATCTACTTTCGCAAGAATCTTCTAGGTTAGAAAATAACTTTTGAATCGGGCCTGCCTGGGCTTCGTATCCAACCAGTGGTCCATCGCAGTCCGCTTTAAACCTTACCTTGTCCCGGACTAGAATGATCAGTTGCCTGTGGTTGGCACTTTATGCTTTTTGGCACTAAACTTTAATTTATATATTAAATGATCATATCTCTGGTTCCTCATTAGTCGATTTTTGTCATTTTGGTCTCATTTTTCTCATGAAAATATTCTCAATTTTTATAGATTGGCATTTTATTTTATTTTTTTATTTTTTTTGTCTTTTCAACTGTTTTGGTACTGGTAAATGCTTTACACATTTTCTTTGGTTATGCCTGTCTGCTCTGTGCCTTAACTACCAGGGACTGATCTCGGGTCTGAATTACTGAAACCTTTACTAGACCTAACAAGAATACAGATATTATTATTCGTGGTAGACTACAATCCATCTCAACTAACCTCTCCCTCCTCATCCTCCCATTCTCCCTGGCTCTGAGCAGGTATGAGACTATCGCCATCCAGGGCCATGATAGAATACTTGAAGAGCCAGGTCTTAAGCTTCTTGCAAAATGCAATAAGTGAGGAGGAGGATCAGATGTGGAGTGCCAGATTGTTCCATGCATTAGGAGTGATGTAGGAGAAAGCATGAACTCCAGCTCTTGTTGTATGTATACATGGGAGGTGTGCGAGTAGGAGTCTGGCTGAGTGGAGATGTCTGTGGGGGTTTGTGGAAGCATATGCAGGAATTGAGGTATTCTGGGCCATATTTCTGTAGTGCTTTGAGGGTTTGAGTGAGGAGTTTGAATTGTGCTCTTGTGAATGGGTAACCAGCGTAGGTCCTGGAAGAGATGTTTGTGGCATGAGAGGTTTAGTGTGAACTTGTCTGCCGAGTTCCAAATGGTCTGCAGCCTACTGATGAGTTGCTTGTTGATTCGGACATAAATGGTGCTCTCATAATTCATCTTGCTTGCGGCTACAGTTTGTGATGGTTTTTCAGGTGTCGATTGCTAGTCACTTGAAGACTTTTCTTAGTATCTTTAGTGTGTGAAAGCATGAGGCAGTGACAGCATTGACTTGGGCAGCAATGTTGAGTTGCCAGTCGATGATGATCAGAGGTTCCTGAGTGGGTGGTTGGTGTAAGTGGATATAGGTCATACTTCTGTTGCCCACCAGGTATAGTTCCACAGAGATGGGCAGTTGCCTAGGGTTTATGACTTCAGTCTCCTCTCAGTCCAACTTCGGGAAGCTGGTCCTCATTCTGTCAGCTCTGTTGGTCATGCATGTGTGAAATTGCTCCGGGTATTGGGTGTATTGTATTGTGAGAGCATATGTTGCAGGTCTTAGACGTTGGAGAGGATGTGGATGTCATGCACGCTGATGGTGCTGGCCAGGGGAGTCATGTAGGTGTGGAAAAGGGTCAGGTTCCAGGAAGATCCTTGTGGGATCAGCAGATGATGTCTCGAGAGTCTGAGGTGTGTGGTTCAAAACTGACAGATTGGGTCTTGTCAGTCAAGAAGAAACAGAACCATCGGAGAGCAGATCCTTGGATTTCGATGTTGTGTAGGCGTTGGATGCGGATGAGGGGGGAAACCATGGCAAATGCTGCACAGAGGTCCAGGAGGATGAGGGCCATCTTGTCATCTCTGTCTAAGATCATTTAGATGTCACCTATGGTGGTCAAGATGACATTTTATGCAATGTTTGGGTCTGAAGCCAGACTGGGTGATTTGGAGGAGTACTGGTTGCTAGGGTAATTGGTGAGGCATCACTTGATGATCTTCTTGGTTGGGGATGGAAGATGGGCGATCGGTCTGTGATTTGTAAGTATTGAGGGATTGCAGTGGGTTTTTATCAGAGGAAGGACCAATGCTTGTTTCTAATCACCTAGGAAGGTTGCTGATGAGATGGTGGTGTTCAGGATGGTTGGGAGCATGATGCAGATGGATAGAAGTCCCGTGGAGTAGACTTAGTGGGGACAGTGATCCGACAGGTACCCTGAGTGGATGGACTTCATGGTGGTGGTTGTTTCTTCCAGAATAGTGGATGCCATGTAGTTGATGTGGGTTCCTTGAATGAGATTGGGAGTCAATTTCCAAAGTCTGTTGGGTCCGGGAGAAGTTTGCTGTTCATGATCGTGATTTTAATTTTGTTGCTGAAGAAGAGGGAGAGATTGTCGCAGAGGTCGTGTGACAGGGTGGTGGCTGCATGAGAGGTAGAGTCTTTCACTATGCTGAAGTATTTCTTCCTTCTGTTGGAGCTTGAGTTCACGCTGTATGCCAAGGCAGTGCCTTTGGTGGTCTGGATTGATTGGTGGTAGCAATTCAGGGCTGAGTTTAAGGTCCTCCTGTCTGTGTAGTCCTTGCTCATTCTCCACTGCACTCCAGTTGTTTGATGTGGTGCTTCATCAGCCTGTGTTCTGTATGTAAACTGGCTTGGGTTCTGCATGACATTGTGTAGTTATGAGAGGGTGCCAGGACCTTGGGACAGGAGGTGATCCAGTTTTTGAAATATCTGTTGTCTTTGTGAAGGTTGTTGCAATGTTAGAGTTGGTGGGTGCTGAGGGCTGTGTTCCATTCCTTTTCTCGAATCCTGTTCCAGTTGTGGCAAGTTGTTCTGGGTGTGCACTGGAAAGGGATGTGCCTGTTGAATTTGACAAGGGTGTTGTCTGTCTAGGTGACTGGGTGTTTTTTTTTTTTTACTCGGATGGGAAAATAAGGTCGAGGAGTTGCCTTCTGATGTGTAGGTCTCTGACAAATTGGGTGTGTTCTATCTTTCCAAGGTTTTTGAGGAGTTATTCTGAGTTGTGGGTCATCAAGGTTTCCAGTGAAAGTTCTGGTCTCCGAGGAGGATGTAGTCGCTAGTGTTGAGGATGAGTTGTACAACAGAATCTGACAATCTGCAATAGAGTTGGAGAATTTGGCACATGGTTCCGCTGGTCTTGTAGATCAGTGACCATCGGTGTGATGTTGCCAGTGATGTGAAACTTGAAATACAGGTGGATGACATGTTTGTGGAGGTGGTGCTGCTGAAGGTGGTCCTGTGGATGATAGCCTTTCCAGGCTTATACAGTCAATCTTGCCTGGCGATCTTGTATCCAGGCAGGGTGGCAGCGCCGATGTCCGTAGCTCCCGTGGGGCTCAACCAGGTTTCTGAAAGGAAAGGCAGGTCTGGAGCATGGTCATGAAGCAAGTCCCAGATGTTTGTGGTGTGTTTGGTGAGTGAGCACCTGTTAAGGACCATATGTTAGAGTGTGCGATGCTGTGTGGTTGGTGGTTGTAGCACCCTTAGGTAAGTCATGGGAGGCGGGAAGAGCACAGGGTTTTGTGGCCTGTGCTGTGAGAGGCGAGGAGGTGGGAGAGCTAAAAAGGTAAGGAGCGCCAGGGGAGAGGAAAGATTTATTAAATGAAGGACCGTGCCAGAGAGAATATGGCACATACAGAGGGCACAGACACATTGTAATGGGACATAGAAAAAGACACGAGCTACAAAACAGAATAAGGGGCACAAAATAAGATCAAAAACGGCACAAGAACACAGGTCAGACCAAAGAGGCACAAATGCTAGGGTCAAAACAGGAGAATGAGACATAGAATACAAGGGTTCAAACAGAGCAAAATAGGCAAAACGAAGGTCAGAGCAAGTGGCGCAAAACAAAGGTTAAAATAGAGCACAGGGGCACAGAGCAAGCTCAAAGCTGAGAGAAGGCACGGATCGAAGTGAAAAGAGATGGGAGGATGGCAAGAGTGCCAAAGCTAAAATAAACTGTGGAAAAGTGAGAGAGCGATCAGGAAAGGAGTGAGGCGAGAGCCTTTAGATGCTGGAGCTGGGTTTGAAAGGGCCTTGTCTGGAATGTGAGCCAGGCACAGTTATTCCTAGGGGCATAGCAGTAGTGCCTGCTTTATCCTAGGAATGGCACTTGCTTCATCCTTTAAAGTGTGTATGTGAAAGGCTCAAGCCCTAGGAAATTAATGTTTGAAATTGTAATAATAGCTAATGTAGTGCAAGATCAACATAATATTTTATGAAAGGGTTGACACGTCATGCTTTCAGAAATGGAGCAAAAAGAAAATCTTCCATTCTGATGTTTAGGTAGCTGTGTGCAGCATGCACCATCGCATGGTTGTCCATCCCAGCATGGAGCTAATGTGGAAGGAGCATATCTTGATACAAATGCCTGCCTTTCAGATATGTCTCTAATTAATGCATTATTCATGCAGTAATATGCACACATCATTCCCCTCCCTTCTCCATAGATGATCATTGGGGAGCGAGATATGTAGAAAGCTTATCAGATCTTTTTGCAGGTATGGGTGATTATACATGGCATGCCATAACATAGTGAGAGATGGTGCTAATCATTCAGCCGATACCACGACTGGGAGTATGATAGTAATAGGGGCATTATGTTATGTAGGGTTTAGACTAATTGCTATTGATAGTATGGATGTAACATACCAGATGTTTTGGATGTTTCGAATATTCAATTTGTTTAATATGCCTTTTGAAAAATAATAGTAGATCTCATCATTTTTCTTCACAGTTTGTGAGCCGATTGTACATAATGAATAACTTAATCATTATAAATACTAATTACTGTGTGTGCCGACAAGGTAAACGTCTGCACAACTACAAATCACCCTTGTAGATACAAGTACCTCTGACAGAGTTGTAACACTCTAAATCTAGATGAGCTAAACTCATAGAGAAGATGAATCGGCACCTGCCCGTTTTCTTTTTCCCTAAAAGGAGGTGATGAGCAAACTCCTCTTGGGGCTAAAGAAATCTACCTGGGTGCGTGCCTGGGATCAGCGGGAGAGATTATTGCCTTCATCGTGAGTCTTGACGAGGAGCAGTGCATGCTCACTTCTGATAGTGTTACTTGTCCTTCGGCAAGCACAGAGCCTGCATCTCACCTTACTTTGGCCTTTTGAACTTTTGGCTAACTTCAGACCACCGGTTTCTCAAGGTGCTCCACTGAGCCTGGAAGACCCATTCACATGGCAGCACATATACCAATGAGGAGGCCTGCCACATATAGTGGCTATGGGTGCTTTGAAAAAGCCTTAAGAGTTACAATAGCACCGTTGTCTGTACAGGGCTCATAGAACCACATTCAGAGGATTGGAGCGGTATAGGACAGCATTTCCTTGGAGACAATGGATCAACGCACATGGCCACTAAACAGTCTGTATATTCCAAGTGGTCATTGGAAAAGTAATTTTATGCATATACCTAACGTTTAGGGATGTTGAATGCTTCATAGCAAACAGACACAGAACCATTTGCTGCAAGGCTTAAAGGACTACTGCACAATTGTCACCTTTTGAGCAGAGGTATGAGGACGTTGGCCTGAAGCTCTATAAAGACACCATACAATCATTAGATGATTGCAAGTATAATAAGAACAGTTGTGGTAAATTAAGGGGATTTCTTGGTATTCTTCATGGGCAGAGGTGACCTATGCAGCTCTAGGTGGGCCTGAGCCAGGTCATCTAATCAGGATAGGCAGGTAGGATACACTTACAAACAATTGATAAAAATAGACCCATTTACATAATTACTATCCTGAAAAACTGTCATGGGTCTGTCCTATTGTGTGGATGGATCCAGCACTCCAGGACCACTGTTGACCCCCATTTTATTCTATAGTTTGATAAGCCTCAGGGCATGTTTTCACTCCGAATTCCAATAGAAATTATAAAAATGTGTCCAGTTTAGGATTGTCTTGTTGGTGACTGTCACGTGCCAGAACCAGCTAAAACTGAAGCACTGCTTTGTAATCATGAGCTAGTATGGAGTCATTGTCTAGTTACTAGACACCAGTAGATGGAAAAAAACTCAAATTCCAAGGAGATGAAGACTATGACTCTACACTAAGCTCATGCAGCCATGCGAGTTTTCTTGTTGGTCCTGAATGTCCTCTTAGGTACATTCCTGTGTATGACGCATATGGGTGCCATCATGGGCCTCACTCCATTGATCTTAGATAGGTGTAAGCCTGCATCCTGGTTAAAGTACAGCATAAGCTTGGATCAGTATCAAGTAGTACATAGAGAACTGTGATAACTGAGAGAGAGTACCATTTTAGTTCTGGGTGATTTTGCCTGAGATCCAGTATGATAGACAACACTTACAACTTAAATGAGCTTCATCTGAAAGCCTACCTGAAGATAATCTTTCCGAGCTGAGCTTTTTAATGAGGAAAGCCAAGTTATTTTCACTAATACCAACCTAGCACAAAACCTGCACTAAACATTAACTCCCAGTTGGAAGGAGGCACCCCCCTAGTAATTAGCACATAGCTAGTAAATTGTTATTATTTAATAGATATTTATGTGCACACAACCACATCTTGAAAGTACAAGCAAAAACGAAAATTGGTCAGAATTGCTTACAATCTTTAGATTAGAGATTTTAACTGTGAAATGCAGCGAGTTAAATTAATACAAATTCCCTAAGCCTTTTAGGTGGGAGGGAAAAGTGTACCTTACCTAGGATTTCATTTATTACTTTCTAATTTTGTTTTAATTCAGACCAAGTTATTAATCTTTCAAAGCTGGCTTGATGTTAGCTGGTGAGTGGCTCCTGCAAAACAGCTCTGGATGGAGGATATGTCAAGCTTGGAGCTGGCATGGTGGCTCAGTGAACTAATGCTCAGTCCAGGAAATTGTTTGATCTCATAGTCACAGGTTCAAGTCCTGGCGGTTCCACTCGGTCTTTCATCCCTCTAAGGACAATAAAATGAGTACCACTGAGTTGATTAACAGTAATCGGTATCAAGTTGCCCCAAGGTATAAGCTTTACCTTCCCAAATAATTGTAACGTTATACTTGGTCAAGGAATTTTAGGTGTCCCCTGAGCGACAACTGTTCCTTTGTTCCTAGGTTTTGAATGGCAAAGCACCATCTAAACTGCCTCGTGAATAGCTGTTAGTGATGCATATTTACAGATCCGCCAGTATATAAGGCCAAGTTAACCTTGCAGTCTCCCTCTCGCACCCACAAATTTGGACCAATGTACCAATTGAGCTGGACTCACACGTCTCTCAGGCCTTACTTGGAGGTAGCAATCAATCATGCTGGAGACTGCAGCAACGCATTCATATATTAGTTGGTTCTGGAACACCTTTCCCAAAAAGATGGACACACACTAGAAGTTCATACTATAATTTAAATGGCCTTATTGACTGTTAAAAGGTCCTATTTTAGTGCAGAGTACATGAATAAATATGATTGCTATATAAAAAGTATGGGGAATTTAATAAATGCAATACATGAAGAAATGATGGAATCAACACCATATTAAATGGCAATGCTTATATGACACCAATCTAAGATGGAGTTAATTCTTTCTTAGCCCCTTAGGTTCATATCTACATACCTACCCTTCTGTAGGTTCAGATCTACATTAGCACTAAAATACCATAGTGACAAGTTTCTAGACAGCATTTAGCTCGCATTACGTTTCCTCGGAGTTTGTGGGGTCGGGGGAAGTTTATGGCCTGGCTTCACAGCACAGTTGTTGCGAGACAATTATGTGAGAATCACCAGGAGAAGCCTTTGGCTCTGTCCACATGTTGGGAGTCAGGAGCACATGTTTTGATTGGGCAGATGTTATTAATATTATTATACAATGTTTATTAAGCGCATGGCTACCCGGAGGCATCCCAGCGCTGACAGCATCAGGTAAAGCAGCAAGCTAGGTGGTTACAGGTCTGCATTTTGAAACAACCAAGTTTTGAGACGTTTCCGAAAGGAGAGATGGTGGGTCACTGAGCGAAGATGTGGAGGAAGAATGTTCCACAATCTGGCAGTGTTATATGAGAAGGAACAACCTCCACATTTTGCCCTTTTTGTTTTAGGGACTTAGGCTAGAAATAGGTGAGCCGAACATAGGCATCTCCAAGGACGGTAGAAGGTGATGAGAGCGCGATTAATTGCAGGCCCGCCCCCCCCCCCCCCAAAAGGGTCTTGTGGGCTAAACACAGAGCTTTGAATTTTATTCTTTCACTAATTGCCAACCAATGTAGAGTCTTCAGGGCCGGCTTAGCGTACTGAGTTTTAGGAATATTAAGCAGCAGCCGAGCTGCACAGTTCTGCCCAACTTGCAGTTTTCTTATCGTTGACTTTGGTACCCCGAGATAAAGGAAATATCCGTAATCCAGGCAGGAGAGAATCCGCGCCTGGACCATGACTCTCCTTGCCATCATGGGAAGGAGAGGTAGGACTTTCCGAAACAGTCTGAGGATACCATAGCAGGTTGCTGCTAATTTCATTGCTTGGTGGTCGAATTTGAAGGACTTATCCAGCCAAACGCCTAAACTTTTAATCTTTGTGTTAGGGGCTGGAGAAGGGCCAAGACAGTTTGGTCAGGCTAGTCCGAGATCGGGGATAGAAGAATTACCCAGGACCATTAGCTCAGTTTTGTCTCTATTGAGCTAATGACAGGAGTATTTCATCCATTTTGCAACCTTCTCTAGACAAGATTCCAGGTCAGAGGGGAGGTTCTGAGAGTGGGTAAGAGCAACCACCAGTTGCGTGTCGTGGGCATATGTGACGATGTTGATCCAGTATGGCAGGACAATCTCAGCGAGAGGTCTCATATACACATTAAACAATGTGGGGTTCAGAGACGAGCCCTGGGGCACTCCACAGCTGAGCGACAGGCTCTTGGATGTATTACCTCCTTCGAAGACCTGGACCGAACTGCCATCCAAGAAGGATAGAGCCAGGTATTGACCCCACCTGAAACTCCGACATTTCTAAGTCTGTTATGAAGAATGTCATAATTGACAGTATAGAAGGTGGAGCTCAGGTCGAGGAGGATAATAGCAACTGCTCCTTCTTGGTCAAGAAATTTCTTGCATTCCTCAACTACTGAAAGGAGGGCAGTTTCCGTGCCATGTTGTGGCCGTAAACCAGTTTGGGTAGAGTGTAATAGGTTGTGGGTTTCTAAGAACTCGGAAAGAATTGTATTAACATATTTTTCTAAGATCTTGCTTATCTCAGGGAGAAGCAAGATGGGATAATAATTACCCAAAGCCTCAGGATTTAAGCTTGGCTTTTTGAGCAGTGCTCTCACCATGGCATGTTTCCACGATGGTGGGACTTGGCCAGTGGGAATAGACAGGTTTATCACTTCCAGTATGACTGGGAATATTACTTCCTCGGCCTTGCGTAAAAAGTGAGGGGGTGCCGGGTTGAGAGGTAAGCCAGTTTTACTTTGGAGAAAATTTCTGATAAAGTGTCCAAGTTCATGATTGGAAGTTCCTCTAGTAGGTGTTCAATGTCCGGAGGGGAATTGTCTCTAAGAGGAGGGTCACTGGGGCAGGCAGAGCGAGGAAATATATTATATATATCTTGAATTTTTTATGAAAAAAGTCTGCAAGTTCAGTGCAGCGGGCTGAGGTGACATCACATGATGTCACTGGAGAGGGAAGCTCCAGAAGATTATTTGCAATACCGAAGATTTCCTGAGGCGAGTTCTCTTCATAGTAAAGTGCTTGTGCCTTTATTTCAGTTTGGTAGAGTTTTATAGACTTTCTGTATTTCTGTTTACTTAGTTCATTGTAGTCTTTCCTCTATTTCCTTTCCAGTCTTTTGCAGATTTGCTTATATTCCTGAAGCGTAGGTGAATAGCATAGTGACACTTTTTTTCTCTTACCCTTTCAATGTGAGATTTAATAGGTATGCATCCAGGGAAGGCCCTATCCACTGAGTGAATTTTTCTGAGGCTAAGATAGGGTTGGGATCTAATGTAGGCCTGGTGTTTGCGAGGGCTAAAATCCAAGATTCTAAAGGTAATTTGGCCCATGGACGTTCCTAGCTACAGATGGAACACATCGACACAATCTACCGCTGCTAAATCTAAGAAATAGGGATCAATAAATGATCCGACCAAGGCACAGAGATATGTGCTTCACTAAAAAAAAAAAAAAGCAGGCCCTCCACACAGCTGTCATAATTTTGTTTATTTATCCAGCTGCACACGCTTGATCTTTCAGGGGCACACACCATTGTAATGCTTTTAAAGTGCTTCAGATAACTAAATAATCTATGGTGTTTTTCTTTGGCAGCAGCACAGCCGGGAGGACGGCAGTCATTCATCCACATAGAGATTTAGGTCTGGATTGATAGTGCAACTGTCACCTGACCTTATGTGATCAACAAAAATAGCTTTCAGAGTTCTACTGAGAGTGGGGTTTAGACTTAACCCACATGTTGGTCACCCAGGGTAAATGTTTTGTTTGGTCAGAATTTGCATACTTCCACAAAACATACTGCATGCAATGCACTTTTTGGCTTGTGACAAAGTTTGTACTTGATGCAGCAGGACTGAGTTGATTATGGTGGTGAGCCAATGATCATGGCTATAGGCCTGATATCTGTACTATGAAATGTTATGAAAAAGGCACTAGGCCTGGCGTAGTTATTGTGAAAAGCATATGTGAAAGTTGATAGGCATTTAGGTGTGGATTGTTATTGCTCAATGTTAAAGCCTATAGTTAAGTATTGTGTTACATGAATCTCTCAGATTGCTGCAGTAGGCAAGGGTTTTGGCACTGACCTCCCACTCTGACAAATATGGAGGTTTTGCAAGCTGTATTTTTCTACATATTCGTAATTTTATAACTTTATGCACGATGGTTGCCAATTTATGTGCACATGAATAGGCTGGTGTTGGGTGAAGTGTAAAGCCAATGTTAAAGAGTAAAGGCTTCTTCAGTTCATTGGGAAAAGCATGCCAGATTTCATAGGTTAGACCTGTGTATTATGAAACATTAGGACAAAGGTTGCAGGCCTAACCTACTTATTGTGCAAACCATGTGTTAAAGACAAAAGGCTTTTAGCGATGGATTGCTATTATACTGTGCTAAAGCCTATACGCAGGTGCTTTGTTATATGGAATTTCACATAATATGGTAGTAAAAAAGGGTTTTGGTATAGGTGATCTACCAAAACTGTGGGTATACAAGATACGCACTACAACAATCCTTAATAGGCTCTGTTGGAAAATGGCAGTCTCTGCAGGGCCATCCCCAAACCTTTTGTCTTCCTCCTCCTACTTTTTGCTGATTTAATTTTTGCAGGCCTTGGAACTCGGAGAACTTTTCTACTGCTAATCAGTGCTAAAGTGCATGTGCTCGCTTCTCTAAAAATGATAGTCTCATACCCAATTGGCAAATTTAATGTACTCATAAATCCTGATAAAGTGCACTACATGTGCCCAGGACCTATAAACTAAAGGCTACTAGTGGGCCTGCAGCACTGATTGTGCCACGCAATTAAGTAGCCCCTTAACCATTTCTCAGGCCTGCCACTGCAGAGTCTGCATGTGCAGTTTTAATCTGCCATGTTGTCCTGGCAAGCTAAATCCCTTGCCAGGCCTAAACCTTCATTTTGTAATACATATAAGGCACCCTTAAGGTAAGGTCCTGAACAGCCCAAGGGCAGGTAGGAATGTATTTAAAAAAGGACATGCACTTTTAAGATTTTACATGTCCTTGTAGTGAAAATCTCTTACATTTGTTTTTCACTACTGCAAAGCCAATCTCTCCCAATGGATAATATTGAGATGACCTTATTGCATGTTATAAGTGTAATCTCCAATTGGGAAGAGAAGGCTCTCAAGTCTGGTGTCTCTGGAATCACAATTTGAAATCACAACTTATGGTGTCATCAGATTTTAATTGCAATTCTGAAAATGCAACATTTAGAAAGCTGGCATTTTCTTACTTTAGCCATTTGGTGCCTGCTGCCTGTCTCTGTTCAGTCTGTGTTAGGTGACATCTAGGCTTTGTGCATTCCCTCTAGACAGCCACACACAAAGAGCTTAGGTGTGACTTAATGGGCCATCCTGGGAGATGAGAGGGAAGAGCTGGGCAAAGCCTCACACTTGCACATGAATAGGCTGTGTCCTGTCCACAGACAAAGGGCTGCTTACCTCCCTGTAGTGAGTCTGGAGCCAGGCAGGAAGGGAGGACCTCTGTGCACTTCAAAGAGCTTTCTTTGAAGTCTCCTGCATTTTAAAGGCTCAACTTGGTTTAAGTACTGTATCTCTGACTCAATGACTACAGTATACCTCTGGACCTGTGAAGACTCTGCCAGTAAGATGGACTGCTGCGCTGCTGAATGACTGCCTCTCTGCTGGACTGCTGTTTCTCTGTACTCCTGCCTTATTGTGCTGCCCTGTTACCTGCTATGCCCCTCCCTGGGTGAGAAGGACTGGACCTGCCTCACTTGAACCCAGAGTGACTTCAAGGGCTTGCTAGTTTGCCTCCTAATCTGAAGTCTTGGGGACAGAATACACCCAACTCTTCTGCTGATGCACCTGGACTCTGCCATCTGTGAGTCTCCCCTGCCAAGTGGTGCCATCCCAGTCCTGGACCCTGAGGAGATGAATTTGGAGGGAGTTTTCCCTTTAAAGATGTTGTCCACACACAAAAACTCTGACACTGTTGAAGGCTTCGGCCGAAACACGTTGGTCTCTGTCACGCACTACTGGTTGACAAAATTATGATTGAATAAAAAACTCACCAATCTTCTGATACCTGGCTGTGCTGCTTTTGCCTTGGATTGTGGGGAATTTGCTGTAGAAATTTGCTCGGATACGTGGTGCACTGCCGGACGATGCACAAGCAAGCACCCGCTGCATGAGACGGCTCTCCTCCACCGGCGAACTTTGGATACAAGAAAGAATTTGAATAATTTGTGGAGCTTTTTCTCTGCTGCCTACGAGACCTTGGAAGAGAACATTACCGGTAAGGAGGGGAGGGCCTGTGGTGCTTAGGCGGGGGGTGAAGGAGCACTGTACGTGCCTTGGAGGGGGCACGACGGGGCATCGGAGCCCCTCACCTGATCTCCGGTGCTCTGCCAGAACAACCGGAATTCAGTGAAACTGAGTGCAGATTGTGCATTCCAGCGGTGGCATTCGGGAAGCGAGTTCTGCGCAATCGCACTAACGGAAAAGGAAGCGCGGCCAACATAAAGCCTATACGGCCAGAATTCTCAAGTTGAAAGTGTGACTAGCAAGGAATTCACGGATATTATCCAGGCCCGGTTTTCCAGCGTCGCTTGCTGTGAATCAGAGAACTACAAAACCTTGAAAATAATTTTATCGGCAACCAGAGGAGTGCAGTGCTGATGGTTACAATTTGCTACACAGACATTAAATAAACAATGAAAAGGATATTAATCCGAGGAGGACATTAAGGGAATCGGAGGATACACTCAAATCGAAATAATTTATGAGTACTGGATATTTATAAAGGAAGTTGTTTTCAACAAAATAATATCCAAAATAACTGACTGAGTAAACATTAATATTAAGTGATATAAAGGATAATTCTGAACAATAAGGACAATGACAGACAGACGTGCCAAGAGAGAAATAAAGGCAAAGGAACTATTTGGCAAGGACCAAGAAGACAAAGGAGGAGACTCTTGGACCATAGATACATCACCCTTAAAATCAGTTAAAGAATTGGAGCAAATGAGAATAACAAATAAATAAATGGTGGGAGATGACAACTTTAAAAATTACTTGGACTGTGGAAGAATCCCGAGAGGATTGCGCATCTTCGTGCTCCCAACTGTGAGTGATCTAGATCCAGATCTGTCCAAACAATGGCAGGATGATGCAACAGAATGTTCCAACAAACTAATGCACACATTGATCACACATGCAGAGAGAAAACTTATGAAAGCCGTCGAAAAGATCAAAGAATTAGAGGTCCTAGAAACTATGCAGGAGAGAGAGGATGTCAAAAATGCGTTGCTGAAAATTGAAAAGAAACTAGAACAATGAGGAGGAATTAGAGCAAAAAAAATCAAAAAAATTCAATAGAGGTAAAAGACTATGCTGCAGGCCGAATATATACATTTGCCAGAAGATTTGATTATATGCAAAAGAAATGGCAACCATTAACGCGACTGGCCCAACATCAGTAGCCTCTAGTGTTGAAAGTTCAGAAGCTAGTTCGGGGGACGAAGAACCCACAACATCACTCCCCCGGTTGTATTTTTCAGGCGAAATGAGACTTTATCAAATGACGACCAGGCAAAAGGGAAGGGGAAAAATGAACCCAGCACAAGAAAATCCTACAAAACAAGAAGACCAAAGGGGAGGAGCCAAAAGATGAAGAGGAACGCTAAACAAAAAGCGCTAGTCAAAGAAAAGGCACAAGACAACAATTTAATCCTCAACCTCTCACAGAAAATCATCACTGAAAACCATAGGACTCTTCTAAACAAGGGGATAAGTTTTTGTCCTAATACTAGATTTGACTTTGTTGGAACAAGAATAGATTTCTATAAATTCACAAGGAAAGTGAAGTTAAAAAAATATTACACACAAAAGAGAAAGGAATGGAGCAAACAAGACAAGTCAAATCAGCCACTATCTATAATCACAAAGAATGATCTGACAACATGGAGATCTTTGACGAGTCTCGAAATAGAAGCATCTGGATTAGAAGCCCCGCCAATTGAACTCCTAACAGAAAAGGACCTATATGAATACCTAGAAAGTCTCTCAGATATGACATCAAATAGTGGATGCAAACCAAAATCAAAATTTTGTCTAACTACCTGTTGGAAACAAAATCGATCTATTTTATGAAATTGGAACAGATGAGCTAAAGAAAATGGTACCTAGAGAGACTGGACAGCTGGCAAGAACAAATCAAAGCACAAAAACTAATCTAACCAGTAAAGAATGGGAAGCTCTTAGAGATCTGCGATATGATAAGAGTATCATTATTAAACCCAGTGACAAGGGAGGGAACATCGTAATTATGAGTGTGCAAACATATCTGGCAGAAGCTAATAAGACAGCTAAGCAATAAAAACCACTACATAAGACTTCAAGAGAATCCAATTAAAGAACATATGGATCAATTGTTTGAAAAACTCACAGATTGGCAGAGAGAGTCTTTTGGATTTGGAAGAATATAACTATCTTAAGACAGCATACCCAATTGTGCCAACGATTTACTTTCTGCCCAAAGTGCACAAATACCTGAATATTCCACCGGGCATGCCAATAGTGAGCTCAATGGGTGCCTTGCTGGAGAATACCTCCAGATTCATTGATATATTTCTTTTTCCATATGTACGAGACTCACAAGACTTCCTGAATAGAATAAATTGACTCCCATGGAAATCCAACTACATTATGGCAACTGTAGACGTGGTATCACTGTACACATCAATACAAAATCAAGATGGAATTGAGGCATGCAAATATTATTTACGAACCCGTTCAATCTCCCTGTTAGAACAATCAGATATGCTCGTCGATATGATAGATTTCTGTCTTAACCACAACGTTTTCTTGTTTAATAACAAATATTATTTGCCAGTGCAGGCTACTGCTATGGGAACATCATTTGCCCCTACATACGCTAATTTATGGGTCGCTGGGAAGCAGAAGTGGCCTGGAGTGAACAAAACAAAGTTAAGATGGAACAAATGATTTTATGGGTACGTTATATCGACGACCTTTTTCTAATATGGGAAGGGGAGAAATCAAACCTAGAGTGCTTTTTGAAATCCTTGAACTAGAATGATCTGAATTTACAATTTACATTTGACATCCAGGATAAAGAAATCAATTTCTTGGATATTATGGTTTACATCAAAAGAGAGGATTTGCACTAAAATGTACAGAAAACCGACCAGTACTAACAGTATACTGCATGCCAACAGTGGACACCCCTTACCTTTGAAATGGAGTGTCCCTTATGGGGAGTTCCTAAGAGCAAGACGGTGCTGCTCAGAAGATTCTGATTTTAAACAACAGGCAAAAGAAATGTACAGAAGAATTCAAACAAGAGGCTACCCGGAAACAGTTCTACAGGATGCCTTAAAAAGAGCAAGCATGAAAAAACGAGAAATATTGCTAAGATCAAAAGAAGTATCAAATGTGGAGGAAGCTAACAAAAATCAAGATGTTAGATTCATAACTGAATATAATGCATCAAGCAGGAAGGTGAGAGAGATACTCAAAGATAATTGGAAGATTCTACTTATGGATGAAGATTTAAAGAAAATACATCTCATAACACCAAATATCACTTACAGTAAAGCACCTTCTTTGAGGGATCTCCTAACCAGTACTTGCATGATAGCAACCAATGCCCAAACTGACGTGACTACATGGCTCTCAGTTCCAACTAGTGGTTTTTTCAAATGTGCAAAATGTAAAGATTGCAGACATGGAACAAACCAGACCGAGTACAAGACCATATATGGAAGGATGAATAAGATAAAAGAAAAAATCACCTGTGAAACAGAATCAGTAGTTTGTCCTTGAATGTCAATGTGGGATAAAGTATGTCGGTAGTACAATCAACAAACTCAAGATCCACATACTACAACACTTAAGAGCCATAACGAACAAGGACTATCAGTATGCCATGTCTAGACATATTTGGGAAACACATGATGGTAATGTGGAAAATGTGAAGTATTATGGTATCCAAATTGTACAGGGAAAACTACGAGGGGGAAACCTAGAACTGGAGTTACATCTAGAAGAATCCAAAAAGATCTTATTATTGGGAACGGAGATCCCCAACGGACTGAATATGGATGCAGAATTATATATCCATATTTGAATCTGAACAATTTAGTTTTAGATATTTGGTTACTTTGAAAATTTACCATCTTTTACAACTTCTCTGGCATACCAGTTCCCATACTTGATTGGAAAGATAATATGGAGATGATTGACATGAAAGGTTGCTACCTCCTTGATATGTAGGGTTTTAACTATTTCATAGAATACTTCATAGGCTATTTACCATCTCTATATATTTTTGGAATTTCCTTTGGATAACTTCTGTTATACATTTAAATTGGTGGTTATGGATAAGTATTGAGTATAAAAGACATGAAGAAT